>JAGDQP010058282.1:0-10789 GCA_022664845.1 Lepisma saccharinum
ATATATCCTATTTCATCAATGACCGATTGAATCCTAAACAAGTTTCACTCATACATGTCTTGGAGGAAATGAATTATATGCTTCGGATTCTTGTTGCTGTTAATGTTTCTACTTTAGTTTTTGCATTTGGAACTACTCTAGAAAATAAATTGAAATAACAAATAAAACTGAACCACTATTACAGGACGTTACAAAGTTGTACAACGGTTTGCAGTTATTTTCAATTTACTATATTAAGAGAGAATTTAGGTACTGAACGTTTTGAAGGATCAGGAGGAAAAAGATGAAACTCTATCTGGTCTCATTTGTCAAAAGAATGAAAACTAAATGTTCAAGTACGATTGAAACACATGAATTTTTTAAATGTGAGCAATAATTTTTCGAGTTATCCAGTACTGAAAAGTAAATTACACAGTTGTAGTACACCTTGTAAACTAACAGATGGTACCATTAGTTCGAAATCGATTAAAAATGGAGTTTAATCTTTTCCCTTATTATCCTTAATTTGATAGACACATATTAGTCCTACTTGTAGACGAAAGACTCACCGTGAAACACAAGAGGATTAGATGTAGCTCAAAAGCAACAGAGAATCATCCTCAATCATGTTACATGTTGTAAGGTTAATTTGGGTTTCCTATTGAAACCAGAGTTTCCAGATTCCACCCACTCGACCACGGAACACGGATTAGCACATTAAATGAAACAGATCCCAAGATCTCACCTGACACAAGAATATCTCTTCCAAAACGGCTTAATACGCAACCTGTTTTTGGAGTGAGAGAAATGCAAGAGAACTCAGTAATACACTTCAAATACGCACACACAAGTGCTTTGAAAGGTAACCTTGAATTCTGTTGCTCAAATAATGGAGCCGAGACAAAGATAATATTTTCTACAAATTTATTGTAAAAAGAAAAAGTGCTTAGAAATATTACAATATAATACAGATGCATGAATAATAAAAAGAAATGAATTTGCATAGCAAAACAAAAATGAATATTTGAATGGGTAGTTTATCGTGCTCCCTAATAAGAAATAAATTTAACATGTAGCCAAACAGACTCCCAACTGGAAAATAGATCAACGGGCAGCTACACGTGCTCCCAAAATTGACATTACTTTTCTTATATCCGTGTTTAACCAATATATCACACATTAAAGATTACTGATATACACTGAAAGAATATACAGGTTGTTCACACCTGAAACACTAAATTCTATCAGATTTACATATAAAATACATGAAGTCCGGATCGTGACCTGCCGTGTGCGTTTCCTGACAGAGATTCCAATTTGTCCACAAAGGCGTTTCGAGAAATGGAGGAACAGGAAAACTTCCAGACTAATCCAAATTATAACAAAACAAGTTCTCCAGCTTCCTTCAATCCCGAAGTGGAAATCCTCCGAATAACTGGTTATGTTATCACCCATGCAGCTCACGTTACGAATATACAAGACACGTTTATCAATCGTTACACAACATGTGTATTACACACCTCTCATAGCGACGAACTGAAGCATATACTTCAGCCGTCCTCTCCCAAATCACGGGGTTACGTGATTGGTTCTCAGAGATAAGCATTTTAAATTCAACTAGGCAAGATATAGAATCAAAAAGTCGATTTAGGTACAAAAATATCTCCTCCACAAAAAGGTAAAAAAAAGCAACAACACCAAATCACATTCATATCAATACAAAATACCCCTCCCCCTTGAATTTAATTCAACGATTTGAATTCACAAAGAGGAAAGCATACACATCATAAATCATAAATACCAAAATCTCTAAAATATCCCCTAAATATATAAAAACATGGGATCCAAAAATCATACACTATATATCAAACCAAATCAAAAACATACGAGTTGACTACATGTCACTCAAAAGAAATCATCTTCATAAACTGACTTTTCAGAAAAAAAATATTTTCGTTACCATCTGGTAAATTCCATATAATTCATCATAATTAGTATCGAATATATATATCCTGTCATAATTCATTCATAAATATATATGTCAAATCAATTTCTTTAGTTTATACTCTGGAGTTACAAATATGGCAAGGTTGAAAAAAAAAGACACATAAATGTGAAAAACAAATAATGGATGACATGAATGATTTTGTTAGTAATTAGTGAGAAATGACGATGATCAATGATGATAAAAACAAAACACAGTGGGAGACAAAAACAAAACAAACAAAAGGAAGGAGAAAGAAAAACGACGAAATGACACCAACTCTCTGTCTCATTTGAACCTTTCAACAATATTATGGTACCCGATTCCTTCTTTCAAAATACTTCTTCACGAAGGTGACGTGTGTAATCACTTCACGTCCTTCGTCATTACGACACAAGAAAGTATTTGGTGTTCTTAATGAGATCATCTTAAATGGACCATAGTACGTTTCTGAAAGTGATTTTGACACTTTCCTTCAAAGAGGATCGAGTTTGGGATTTAATGAGCACCATGTATCCTACATTATAACGAACAGGAACACGTGTCTGGTTGTATACCTTACGTATAATTTCCTAAGCTCGTTCCATATTCTTCATGGCTTGTTTCCACACATCCGCAGTTTCTCTAAAGTCAAAGTCCTTAATCTCCCATTTCACCAATAATGGGTCAATCGGATCTCTCCCTTGGTACATCTTGAAAGCACTCTAATTCAACCCACAGTGAACAGCACTGTTGATCAAGTGTTGAAGGTCATGAATGTAATACGCCCAGCGATTCTGCTCACCCTCAATGTACGCCTTTAAGGAATCTTTCACCGTACAAACAAACTTTTCGACCGAGTTTCCATACGCAAAACACGCAGAGCTGTGAATCTTCTTGATTCCCCAACCAAAACAAAAGTTGTAGAACACGCTCGATCTAAAGTAGGAGGCGTTGTCACATGACAACGATTCAATGTGTCCAAACTGAGAAAATAACTTGTGAAGTGCGTGTGTAACCGACTTACCATTGGAAACTCTCAACGAAACTATGTGCAAAAAGCGAGAAGCACTGTCAAGACACAACATAAAAAAATTGAATCCTTGACGTGTTCGGTCCTGCCAAATCCACCCACCAATGGACATTAGGTTTTCTTGAAAAAGTAGAGATAAGCTCTCCTTGTCGCTTTAAATGGCCAATCTTTGATTTCTGGCTGTTAGCACACGAACGGATGTAAGCACAAATTTGATCAATTACACTATCCCAACTAAAATTACGTGCTATTTTCTTCATCGTCTTGTACACTCCTAGGTGCCCACCATGACTAGGTGATAGATGATAATACTGCAGGATCATACTGCGTAAGACTGAAGGTAACCATATTTTAAATGGATTCACCCTCGCCTTGGTTTTACGATAAACCAAACCATTCCTAACTTCGAACTGATTCGAAATAGCTTTTCCCTCTTCATGATCCTTTAACACCTTAGAAATATCAGGGTCCTCTTTCTGGTATTTCTTAATATCATCGAAAACCAAAGGTAACGACCAAAAACTACCAGAAACGGCCCCCTTGAACCATAACCATATCCAAATCCTCATCGGGATCGGATTCTACATACTTGTACAAACTTGAGTCATACATTCGTGAGATAAAATCGCTCACCAAATTACATCCCGAAGGTATGTGCGTAATCACGAAATTGTATTCCAATAAACGTTGTATCAAATTCCCATATCTGGTTATACTCTTCGCAGAATTCAAACAATGGAACAAGGCCATATTGTTCACATAAATAGTGAATTCATTATACTATCCAATTATTTTTTTTCAAGAGTTCCAAGTAAAAACTTTCTGAGCTACTCTCATAAGGGGCTCAGAATTACTAATTCAGGCAAACACACCAATACACATTGTGTACTTCATTATCTATCCAGTTTTCGTTCGTAGACAATACAAAACGGTATGTTGAAACCATCCAAGGAAATACAACCCTTGAATACCAAATATTTTGGTAGTCATAAGGGAAGTTAATATTTGTTTTGTAAAACACTTTCACTACATATGTCAGATAAGCCGAGAAAAAATTGGTTTGTCTTTCACTTTGTAATTACACAATATAATGTATTTCGTTATCTAATGTTTAACAGACGTACGTGCATTTAATGTCATTTGTTAAATTTCGTAATGTGCATCTTGAGTTGCAAAAGAAAATCATTAAATGCTTCTAAATTTGTTATAAGTAGTATAATCGAGTTTATTTTTGAAACTATAAACATTTGTTTTAAAAATTGATGCATTATGAATAAGTATTATACACTTATGTAAATATTTTTTTTATTTATCGAAATCCGTTTGCTTTGTTATGAAAATAATCTGGTTCATGTTAGTACATATATAGAGAAAGACAAATTGGGTAAATATTTGGGACTTTGAAATGTGGTTTTATAAGTGCAATTGTTCATTACATAGAATTAGAACTATGACTTGCACTTGGAAGTAATTTCAGGAGTCAGCTTGATGATTATCTTAATCTCAAGAGTTAGTTCATTTCTAAATATTAATTTTGAAATGCAAGATACGCAAGAACAGGTAAATTTGGATATATTTGAATCGTATACATTTTCCAGATATGAATTCCAATGCATTTTTGGTTCCCATAAAGAAATGTTAACCACAAGAACTATAACGGAAATATAAATTTATGTAGAATGTTGAAAATCTAATGTAGAAACGTTGTTAAAATCTTTTCTCATCCTTAATAAAATCCTAGCATTTTAAAAGCTTCATTTGTAATATTTGTTATGTGGTTCTTAAACGTGAATTTTATATCAAACGTGATGCCAAGATCTTTAACTACGTCAGGCCTACTCAATACATACTTACGAGTTTGACAATTAAATTGATAAATCGTTTTATTTCTGCTGAATGATAAAACTTTTCATTTCTTTGTTTTAACTAACGTAACTGGTATTACGTAACAGCAGTAAAACTAGAAACGCTGCATTGGACTTGGTAAGACTAAAATAAATAACAATAGTCGCCAGATATATTCTGGAAACTATTATTTTAGTTGTTTTTCAAATATGTCTATTTTATACGAATAGGACGTCATATGTCTACAGGCATGAATTCTAATTAGTGGAGTCTCTTAGCGTGAAAAGTAGGTGAAATCGTTAAACACCGGATTAAAAAATCAAATGTACAGTGAATTCACACCACTCATGTGTTACTTTAGTGTGGAGGTACCCGACCTGTCCCTCCCCCATCTTGAAAAATGACGCCATCTTGAATATTTTAGGTTCAATATCTGAGGAACGAATGGGCCGATTTTAATAGTTCTTTTTTTAAATGAAATAGAAAATAGCTTAGATGATTGAAAATATGACAAACTTGAGAAATATAGTGAATTTTATACTTCTTGTTTCGTAATTTTTGAATTTTAACTGGTAAAATTCTTGTAAAAATAACATTTACTCGAAATCTTCTGATTTTATCCACATCGCTCTCTTGTAACTTGTTAAAGAGCGTTAAATTACCTTTCATTTGAGGTATAAAACATCAAATTTGATTAAAAGTTTACCGATATATTTCTATAATAGTTTAATAATAAATTCCAATACTCATTTAGTAAAAATATTAGTAAAAAACTTGTAATATAATTCCATTTCTGTTTTTTAAAAAACAGTAAACTTTTTTTTAAAGCACGATGCTCCTAACGATTATTTTGGAAGTCAACTGTCCAAAAGTTAAAAAAAAAGACTTAACAGTCAGAAAAGAAATGTTCACATTAAACACTTGAAACACATGACAACTTGACAGAAAACTTGCACAAAATTTGTTATATACAACTTATTTCTTTAAACACACAGAAACATCACAAGGAACTTCCTGTCTTTTGTATAATCCTCGAATTTATCAATACCTATAAAATGAACGTGGGTAGTCAATTTACAGCACGTAACAAACCGAAAATATTTCCCACTTGTTAAGATGTACTTTACTTGGTCCCACAATGAAGGCATTGGTGTACCGTGTACTGGAGAGTGCTCGCAGGAGCCGAGCCCTTTGTTAAATTATTTAGAGAATACCCCTGATAGAAGGCGAAGTGCAGCGTCCGCAATTGCCCTCTTCGACACATCCTGAAACAATAGATAGTATGAATTTACTATAAAATACATTAGTTACATGAATATATAAAAGTGGTATTTTCTGTAAGGAAATTAACAAATCAAAAAGCAAATATAGCAACTGAGCAGTCGTGCCTCAATAAACAGATAATAATGATAAAAGGCATTTTATGGGCGGTAACAGCACTATGGTTTACGTCCGTCCCGATTAGTAGATAGAGCGTTAAGTGTCTTTGCCTTTGGAAGATCCCGTATTCGAAACCGGTGGCAAGCCATCCTGACCGGCCTTCTTTTAGGGTTTTCTCTCAATCACAGAAGCAAAATGTCGGAATTGTACCTTCAACAAAGGGCCTGGTCGACGCCTTTCCGCAGCCTTAGATGCCTGAAGTAAATAATAATAATAATAAAACAATATACAGACGGCTGTACCTGTCGGTAGATCAATGGCTTAACAATCGGAAGTTCCTGAAACAGTCCCAGTGGCTTCTCATTCTGGCTGAGATTTTGCCAGAGGCATATCAGGCAAATGTCAGAGAAAGTAACGGAAGAAAATTGGCCAATTTTCGAGGTACCATCCTGCCATTTGCCTGGTGTGAATAAGGAAAAACCTCTGAAAACTCAGGATGGGCGGCTGCTGGGATCGCTCCCAGGATTATAAAACTAAGTATTTGAATTTCTTAATCACCTTTAGGCAAATGTAGCTCAGGCTGGATTGGTTAAGAAAGAGAGAGTAACGGAAGGAAATCGGCCAATTTTCGAGGTACAATCCTGGCATTTGCCTGGTGTGACTTAGGAAAACCCTGGTATAACTCAGGATGGGCGGCTGTTAGGATCGTTCCCAGAAATATAAAACTGTACAATTGATCGATATATGGATAGATCGATACTTTGAAGGAGGGAAATATTGGTACCATAAATCAAAATATAGAATATCAATAAAAAAAATTCAAGTGGATTGATATTTGATTTCTAACAATTTTTCTATTCGATCGATATTCGATTTCAAAAGATTTTTCGAATCGATCGATATTCGATTTCAAAAGATTTCCGATTGCCAACGATTCTTCGATATGAACGTTATATGATATCCACCTCTCTTTATTAAGGCTGAACTGCACTTAGCGGGCCTAGGATGGCTGTTGCTTGACTGCTGCACTTATCGGCCGTCCTCGGGCGAAAGGGGACGTAAACAAATCCATTCTTTAACCCGCACATATCAAAGGCAATAGATGACCAAGGAAATGATAGTAGTCTAGGTTCTAAAAATGTATTTGAGCATTGAAGTAAAATTATTACTAGTAATAAATTTATTCTATTTTTATTTTCTTTCATTGGTAAGTAATCCAAATTCTAATTTTAGATATATACAATGTGTTGCAAAATAACACTGAGAAACCACCTCACGAGATTCCTGACATGGAAATAAGTAAAAATTATAGACCATCCAGGGAGAAAAAAACTCGATGCTATAGGCTAACGAAAGTGTGAGAAAATGAACTTTAGAGCTTATTATTTCCAATATCCTTAACAGTAGGACTGAGGCAACATAAGACCTGAGGCCCGCTCTATCAAGAATTCATATTCTAAAATTATGCAACGTGAGTTCCTCTTCATATGCGTTTGTTTAGACTCTAACATGTCATACAGAGTGAGTGCATATTGTACAAAATACTATATAAGAAGCTTGAAGTCATACTAGACTAAAGCCTGTCTCGTATATCAAGGCATCCACTACGGAGCGGCCATAGTTCTGTTCGTAAAACCTTGGCTTAGCAATGGGAAGATTCTGCCAATTAAGCAAGCGGTCGGTCATCCCAACTTGAGGTTTTTACAAGATATTTCTCACTCCTAGCAGTCAAATGCTTAAATGGTATCTACAAACTAGGCCCTAGCGATTACCTTGCAACATCCTCTTCCATACCTTCTCACGGCCTGAGCATGGGATACCTAAAGACCATAAATAAATTCAATTCAAGGGATCTAAACCCAAATTTGAAATCAATTCCCCACCCTTACTTAGATACACCCTGTGTAATAGGGTGGAATCAATGTCAGAATATATTGCGAATGCCAGGGTGGTATCTTACATTTGGACCTGATAGATTCCTTTCCCCTCCCCTATCTTACCCTGTACCTTAGATACCTAAAGGTCATAAATAAAATTCAATATAAGTATTAGAAGCAGAAATAACCCGATAAAACATACAAAAGCTTTTAGTAAATGCTGTCGAGGAAAGTTTTGCTTTCCGGATGAGTACTAATCATTCGGACAACTGGGGCCTCATTTCTATTGGGGTTTTTAACAGGAGTTTTCTTTCCAATTATTTAAAAATGTGATAAACACAGGGGCGGATCCAGGTTGAATATTTGGGGGGAGCGGTCGTTCGAGCTGAAAACAAGGTAAGAGGTATTGCAAAAAAAAAAAAAAAGAAAATAAAAAACTTTAGAATATTACTTCCTTCCTTTTATTCCTATTTTCAATCGTACTTGCTTGTAAAATACACGACTCACCTATGTGAATTACAATTTTTGGAATGACTTAATATTTTAACAAATGCAATACAAACACGCTTGATTCACATATAAAAGTATATGTGAATTTCGAATGCTTGATTAGTTCATATGGCAGATTTAGTGGTTGTAAACACAAAATAAACGGTCTTGAATAAAATAAGGAAATGAATAAATAATTTTCCTTCTTGAAAGACAAAGACAGTTCGGTACCCACCCCCATCTCTCCAATCTCGATCCTTAACACTGTTCGACAACTCCCACATGAAGAAAACCATTAGGTCTATTTGCTCTCTGCACTTATCAAACTTCCATTTCTAAAACAGGAATATTGACAAACATTTGCAGACAGATAGGGTTTATAGCCTATCGTCTGCCAATCGTTAACAAGAAGCAGAGATCGTTTTTGAGAACGGACGGAGAGCGCAAAATATCACATCTACAAAAGAAAGAACAGAAATGACCACCTGCTCCAAGACAAGTAATTTCTTGCGATCTATTTACTTCATTTGACTTCTGCAACGTAAAAAAAGTAAGGCCCACCTATTTTAGGTTTTATTTTACAATTACAATACAAAGTTGCAAAAATCAAGAGCTACACTTCTGTGATGTTTTTATTTTAAAAATAATAAGTATCCTATTCTGAGGGGGGAGGAGGCGTTGATCGCCCCGATCGCTTCCCCTGAATAGACATAACACTAGAAAAAGTATTGTTTAAAAAGGACGAAAAATAAGTTTCTTCCGATTTGCTGTTAATTTTTCAATTTTGGCAACTTTAATCTGCAACCTCCATTTTACAAACAAGAAAATGAGATAATAAACAGAAGAACCCATGAGGTGTTTGTTAATTCTACTTCGAACACGTGATGACTTGAGGTTAAGGTTCACTTGCTACACCTGCGCATGCAACAACTCAACAGTTGTCTTCCTTCGACAGTCCTTTCGATCCAGATAAAAATTAATTGTATATGTGGTAACAACACTATGTCTTACGCGCGTCCTGATACGGGGAAGCGCCTTATCTTCGTCATGTCTAAACTGCTGTTAAGAAACTAAAAAACAAACAAAAAAACTGAAGATATAACAGGTAGGCTATTCAGTGAATAAAGTAAAATCATCTCATGTAAAAAGCAAAAAGTTCAATAAAACAAATGTTGAATATGTACCTTGGTATAGGAAATTAAAAAGTAAAATGAACTGCTGTCTTTGGGTCATCACACATAATACTAAGAAATGCAACATAAAACTGAGCTAGCGAAGATGCATATCTCACGTAGAATTTGAGTTCCCCGCCGACAGTCTGTGGAATACTGAAATGATACATCTTTGTTTTTCATTTTGAATTGTGAATTGAATTCTTATTTAGACATCTAAAGCTCAGGCTGGGATAGGGGGTAGTGGATGTTGAAGGTGCCACCCAGGCATCTGCCTGGTATGATTGAGGAAAAAAATATTGGAAAACCTGTAAGAATGGTCCGTCGCTGGGATCGAACTCACGACCTACGGAATGCTATACCAACTAGGTGCCCTTTTTTCCTTTCTCTTCCTAAGTTGTTTACTTGTTCAACTTGATATACCTTTTTAACTTGTATACACTGATATTCTTTGAACTAAGTTAAAATCACACACACAAACATCCATGCCCGAGGCGGGATTGGAACCCACGATCTTGGAGTCAATGGACTAGCGCACTAGTCCCCTCGACCATCTTGATCGGCTTGAAAACAAAATTCATATAGAATTTAAATTTAATTTTTAAGGCCTTTATCCAACTTTTGGCTCAGGCCGGATAGATGGATGATGGGATGAATGGTGGAATGAAGAAAATGAGAGGAAACGGGAGATCCCGAGAAAACCCTCGCACACGTTGTTGGTTGGACCCAATGGCATGAACTGTGATCTAACCGACGAACCCTAGCGCCCAGAGGTGAGCGCTCTACCAATTGAGCCACCGCGGCCCTAGTACTGAATTACGACAGCTTGGTGCATTTTGAATTGTATTCAAGATATTTATAGCCTTTAGGCATCTCAGGCTCGGGCCGGAATAGAGGGGAGTGAATGTTCGGAAATAGTCTGCACCTTTAGAGCATTTGCCTCGTGTGATTGAGGAAAAACCCTAGAAAACTTAAATCATGATGAGTACCAATTTCCAGCGAACCCTGGTATGCGTAACCAAAGTTACGGGTGTTGGGCGCGGCATTTTTG
>JAGDQP010058284.1:0-12586 GCA_022664845.1 Lepisma saccharinum
ATCATCCAGCTTATACTATGCTTTTTAACTTAGCGTCTTCCAATGACGTAACATTCCATTCAACCAATGAGGATTAAAGTACGAAAATACACTGCCTTTTATACTATAAATCTTGGAACAAGTGCCTTTCATATGAATCTTTAGTGCATGCCTATCATCCAGCTTCTGCTATGCTGTTTAAATTAGTGTCTTCCAATGACGTAACGTTTCATTCAGCCAATGAGGATTAAAGTACGAAAATACATGACCTTTTATACTATAAATCTTGGAATAGGACTGTCCCGCGCAAGGGCGTTATTAGGCCCAGCGGGGCCCCCAGCGCTGACCTGGGACCATGAAAATGTAGAAGCATGAAATTACCGTGTTTTTTATTTTTCTATTTTTTTATTTTAGACGTATAACTAACAATAATGTACAGGAGATACATGAGCAGTACCTTTTCGAGGTTCATACCATTGCATTTCATAGGCCTAATTGAATTTTATTTCAAGTCAGGCGGTTTCATGGTACTGACAATTAGAACTTCACTGAAAGGACATTGTTTGTTCTTTCCGCAAAAAAATAAACAATCAATTATCCCAATGAAAACGATAATTAGTTTACTTACGAGAAACTAATGGGAAGTCACCCGTCGTAGGCGTCGTATTTGCTCCAGCAGTTCTAAAAAAGAATCAATCTTTAAATTTGTCTTCAGCTTGTTCCCCTTCTTTCTTCTT
The DNA here is from genome assembly GCA_022664845.1 of Lepisma saccharinum. Classification (NCBI taxonomy): domain Eukaryota; kingdom Metazoa; phylum Arthropoda; class Insecta; order Zygentoma; family Lepismatidae; genus Lepisma; species Lepisma saccharinum. The sequence continues at coordinate 717 of JAGDQP010058284.1, forward strand.
TCTACGCTTTGCCGCACCACTTAGTTGACTCATCGTGTCAGATTATTTTCGTGTCCTTTAGTTCCCTTTACTATCCTCTCTCAACTTAACAGAATTGAAACTGGCAGGGTTGGAGACAGTCTAGGCATGTGCGTAGGGCGACAACTACATTTTAATAAGCTCCTTCTTTCACAAGCATTCCCAACTCCACCCGCATTCAGCCGCCCCTTCCAAGAACATAAGCAGATATCATATTGGCGACAAGCGCGATCAATCCCGCCGACAACGGTTTCACGTTAATTATTTACAATAAAATTGTTCAAACGCCGCGCTTTGATATATAAGGAAACGCTTTGCCCTCAATTATTGGGCAACATAATTACTGCATTGTGTCACAGGACAATGTTGATCGAAAAACACTGACATCACGTGTCGAGCAGGGAGGTGGGGGAAGGTAAGATATCTCTATTCTTATACGTAATACACCACCACGACCGTAGCACTACCACGGTTTATTTTATTTTTTCATTTTCCCCAAAATATTTTATGTGACGGACTCAATTTCGCATTTACGTTTTCTGTATATTCACGACAGAGCCGACGGGCCCCTGCTCCGGTTGCCCTAGCCTAGTTACACCCCTGATTTTGCGACATAAAAACATACAAACAGCCCTATCTGTGTTATGTAAATTAACACGGATCCAAATCGTTTGCTCGCAGCCTCCCCGCTAGCGTGTTAGTATATTAAAACAAAAGTGTTGGATCGCTGGCCGGTAGACCGGTGTTCAGTACTTGTGCGTTTTTTTTTTTGTTTTTTTTTTGCAAGTATCCCACGATATTTTTTTAACTATTTAATAATAAATGCTTCCTTATGCTTCTTTTTACATTTTCAATATTTTGTGTTTGTTTCACGTGCTTTTAATTTAGAGTGAGTATCAATGAGCAGGTTATACTTTTTTTATTGCCGATGCAAGGAACAAACCTATCACGTGATTTCCTTTAAAATATTTAAGACCGGCTTTTCATACACGTGCTAGCCGCGTGTCTTGCTTGCGATTTGGCTTAGTATCCAATTGGCTAGTTATAGAAATCGCAAGCAAAGCACGCGGCTAGCACGTGAATGAAAAGTCGACCTAACACTACTAAAATTTGTTACAGTCTATAACTTATTGCTAGTATTAGTACTATGAACTGCTCTACTTCTGTCTATTTATTTATTTAGTCTTACATCTCGATATCCGAATATCTAATAACGCTAATCCATTGTTTGTCAAATATAACTGCTTCCCTACTCACATGTAGTTATAAAATATCTCAAGAAATTCTCAAAAATAATAATAATAAGGTAAGCACAAATTAATTTCTTATAGTATATCCATATAAATACGACCATTAAGAATTTTATCCGTACCTGACATTTCGAAGGCAACCAAAAGACTTAATCAAAATCATCTTACCATAAAAGAAAGAAAAGTGTAAAGACGACGAAAACTCAAAAACGTTATACTAAGTATAACGTTTTTGCGAAAACTACCGTTTTCTCCATAGAGTTAGGAAGAAAATAGGGAGGACATACATGACGTCACATGAAGCCAAATGGTACTGTTTATCGGCAGCCATCCTGTGTGACACCATTAGAGTCCCTCTATACCGAGTACTATGAGGATTGCCTTTTTCGTTAGGAGGATGGTGCACCTCGGAGAGGCAATACTCTGAAAAGAGGGTATCTAATTATGGGGCCAGTTAATATGGCCGAAATGCCTCGACCCTTGTTTTCATTAATATGGCCTCGTCTCTTGGCTTCATTCCCCTCTCCAACAAAAGAGCCTAAGGTTCCCTCTATTTATATTCCTAACTCTATGGTTTTCTCCAACGGGCTTCTCGAAATAAGCCCTGGGAAGTAAATGAAACGAAATTATCGCGAGAATAGTGTCTCAATACAGAAAGTCCATTAAGGCGGGGCCATTCTCGTGCAGGCGCGTAAATCCTTAACCATAAATAAATACTGGCTTAGACAACAGCATTTATGCTACGATGAATCTTACCATTAGCAGTAGTGCCAGAACGTGAAAACAATAATGCTACAATAGGGCAAAATGCTATGGTATAAATCGATAACGTTTTTTTTTCTTTTTGCGCTGGCACACTGCTTTCGCTAAAATTCATCGTACGAGAAATTGTATCGTCTAAAGCGGCTTTAAGACTGGCATAAACAGCTGACAATTGCCAATTTGGAGTATTGGTACCATGTCGGAAAGCTAATACGGTGAACCCTGAATCGAATCCTGAAGTGGTTTTGTGTGTATTTAAAAAAAAAAAAATTCTCTTTATTTATAGACCCATTAGAAAATTTAATAAAATTAGTCACCAAGGGCACGTGGAGGATAGGTAAGTCAGGTACGGTGCTTTTGTTTATTACATACACGCGATTAAATCGTGTTTGTGCAGACTTTCTAAAATAGGACTTCTGTGTTGAGACGCTAGTAGACATGCCTTGAATGTTTAAGAAAAACATGCGATGAACGGCAAAATACTTCTTTTATGGACGACATCGTGATCCACCGAATGGTGAGTATAGGATTGTCAATTGTGTGAAGTTTGAAAATACGTATCAATAAAAAAAAAAAAAAAAAAAAAAAAAACTGAAGATGACCTAACCTAAGTCACTGTAGCTTAGCTTGTTAACAGTAAAATAAAGCAAAAAAAAAATCCAATCATAAACTCCTGAAAACACTTTTGTGGATTACGGTGTAGTACGAGTCCTTTTTTTAAAATAGCCTATTTATGTCTGATTTTCATGAAAGCTTGCGTTGCTTGCGATTTGGGTGAATAGCAAATTGAAACACGTGTTACACGTAATAGGAGGCCTTAAAACACGTGTTTCACTTGGCTACTCACCCAAACCGCAAGCTTTCATGAAAACCATCCCTTACACAAAAACAATTTTTTACGTTGAAAAACCTGTCTCAAACCCGCGACAGGTGCTTACTACCCAGAAGTTTGAAGGGCTGAAAACAAGATAAAAATATATACATATTATTATATAATGCACTAATTGCGATGTACAATGTATTGCAATAGGTTTAAGTGCAAAAAGTATCTAAAAAGACAGTCAGTCATTGGTATATACCGCCTGAATGAATTTCCATGTTGCTGCTATCTTCGTTTACAGAGTTGCCAGATAACCTTATCTTTATGGGGAAAACCTCGAAATTCTGAGTTGATCAACTCGAAAAGGGAAAATGTTGTTAAACATGTGTTTATGAAAAGTGTCAATATGTATGTTGTGATAAATATATCATTATTATTTTGTATGTATCAATGTATGTTGTCATTATGTATGTGTGAGCAATACTGACAAATATATTGTGAATTATATGTTTTCCTTAAATATAACGTTGATGGAAACATACAAAATAACCTTCTGGGCTGGGTTGCAAGAAAAATACTTAAGTGTAAAATCGACATAATACTGGAGTGACTACTTAAATCAAAAAACGGGCCGCACAGCGATAAGAAGCCTTTAAAGCTGAAAATTTGTTCCACATTGGATTAGACAGGAAGTGGGCAAACAAGTTTAAACGTTTTCTTGCGTCTATCTTTAACACTAAGGAGTTACTCCAGTATTACGTAGAGCTCGACCGTCTGACTTAAGTCATATTTACAGTTAAGTATTTTCTTTCAACCCAGCCCTGGCCTTAAAAGCTTCTTCAGTATAGAAAAGAAAATATTAAAAAAAAAAGTGTTTTTCTGTCATTTTCCAGAAGTAACGAAAATGATTTTAAAATGTACCCGAAATATTTCATGCTGTGTGAGTACTTATTTAAACACTTGTTGAATATAAAACTATGTAGGCCTATACATAGAATGGTCCTAGTTATAGTATATGGCAACTCTGTGAACAGTATTAGCAGTAATATTGCAAATTGATTAAGGGCAAGTTCTACACTCGACCGCTAAACTTCTACAACCGCCAGTGCTAAGTTGAGGCCAAGTCTGAGTTTGGCCAATGAGAGTACGCAAAATGAGAGTTGGCCTCACCTTAGCGCTGACTAGAAGTTTAGCGGTTGATTGTAGAACTGACCCTAAGACAGCACATGTATATCATTTCGGGTCTTTTAGATGTTTCTTTTTTGTGTGTACGTGTTTAATTAAACCTATTGTATTGCATTCTGCAAACAAATATAGTAATTTCTGCAGTAAGTAATTATGCGAATATATTCTCCTTATCTTGTTTTCTGTTTTCAAAGTTCGGAGTAGGAAAGAAACGACCGATGATTTCGTCGTTCTGAGACAGTTCTCACCAAAATGTGCTCACACAGAAATTTGGCCTAATGTGGACTCGCCCTTAGGTTGAAAAAAACAAATATTCAAAGTGATTCTAACACTTTATTGAGAAATAATCCAGTGCAGAAGCAATAATTTTGGACAGTGAAGAGGAACATACAAAGAACTCTTCAAAAAACATTGAACACTGTGGGTATCGATTCTTCTACAAATGAAGCAGCAAACCAAGACAGGAACAAAAATAAACAAGCTTAAACTTGTGGATGAAATATTATTAGACAACACAGACAATCAACTGCTTCAAGCCCAGAAGTTATTAAAAGAGTATATTAGTCTGAACAAAGAACGATTTGTAGTTCAATTTAAAATTAGACAAGTACGACAATGATAATTATGTATGATCTTTCGTGGTTTAAGTAGTGAGTAGAAGGGAGAAAGAAAGCGGAGATGTGCGGTTAAATTTCATCCTGGAGCATGTATTAATCCAATTAAATTTATTAACTGCAACTTTAATTTGCACACTGCGGGAAATCCGGATTGCAAAGAACTAATAACATAGCAAAAGGTAAGCAACATAATGTGTACAGAAAACATCACCTACAAGGAAGCACAAATACAGGTGTTAGTCCGGCTTTTCATACAGGCGATCGCAGCGTTATTTGTTTTTGATTTGTCTGAATAACCAATTGAAGTACTTGTAACACGAGTTTCTTTTGGCTACTCATAGCATTCTCAAGCAAAAGATGCGGCGAGCGTCTGCAAGAAAAGCCACTAGCATTACAGCAACAAAACCAAACTAATAAAATTATATAATTGTAAGTGGTAAACCAAGGAAATCACCCAGTTTGTAAAGGACAATACATAACTAACAAAATAAGACTTCAAATAAGCAGTATAGATAAAGAAGAAAGTGAAAAATGGAAGAAATAAAGTTAACTGCAAAACGGTAATGCACAAGGAAGCACAAAGAAGAATATTACAGAAGAGAAGGTGACATACGGGTATTCCAACCCTAAGAACAGTACACGTAATAATCAAAATGGTACAACAAGTAATCGTACTAATAAACAATTGAGACTGAAAAGTAGTGACAACAAATATATAAAAAAAATGGAAGTGTATAAGAGTCGAATATCAATATTAACATGATTGAAAGTGAAACAGCACAAACTGATAAAATTCTGAAGAAACATCAAACACAGAAAACCAGAAAGAACATACTGATAAATCCAAGAGAATGTCAAATATTTATCCAACGTTCAGTCAAACACAAAACAATTATTAAATAATCTCACAATTAATAACACTGATATCCATAATCATGGACATGCTATATTCATAATTGGTAATAAAATAAGTGAGAAATTAATGGATCAATTTTAACAAATGATGGAAAACTTAACAGAAATGGTAAGAAGGTAAAATAAACGAACATACCATTAAACAACACACTTTTTTTTCTACCAGACTGAACAGATTTCATTTCTAAATGGCGTAGTACATAAACAAGATAATGTGTCTGATAAACATGTTTTGTGCCAAGGATGTCAAATAACGCCGCTCAGGAAATATTAAAAAGAAAAAGAAGTCTTGGTTGAAATGGCCAAAGGTTTAAAATTTGTCTTTATTATTTATCATCTATGGAGTTAAGTGAAGAATGACTGAATGACTGAGTTCAAGAATGTCAAAACATGGAGCATAGCTATAAACTATTCCACTAGTTTGCAGTAATAAAGACCAAGACCAAGACTGAATGAGAAAATGTTTTTAAGTGCGAAAGAAGTATACAAAATAGAATGAAATCATTATCCTGGACTCAACCTTCTGCAGTAAATGTCGATGAACAGTCTACAAGAAGTGATGTAGCGAGAGCTGATCCTACAAGTAACGAAGAAGAAATAGCTTCCGCTGAAAAACTTAAACAAAAAGTTAGCTTAGATGAAACAAGGGTTACAGAAAGTGGTCTGTTCAGTACAACTTATAAAAGGGATATACCAGGAGAACTTTCCTACACGGAAGGATTTTTTCATCTCGTTAAGGCAGCGTTTGGAATGGGAGTGCAATCTGTTCCTTTGGCATACAGCCGGTGTGGTCTTGTTGGAGGACTTCTAACGACGACTGTCCTCTGTATTGTAGGAGGATATACAAACTTTCAGGTGGTGAACTGTTCACATGATTTGTGTCGTAGATTATCTAAATCACCCCATCTCTATCCAGATATAGTTGAAGAAAGTTTTCGGTTGGGTCCTGAGAAACTACAAAAATATTCTCGAGTAGCGCGGCACACTATCAACATTTTGTTGTTAGTAAATACGTTGGGTGTATGTACAATTTACGTTGCCTTTGTTGCTGACAGTTTTAAATTAGTTATAGATTACTATGCAGAAAGTGATGTTGATATCAAAGCATATATGACTATGGTTATGTTTGTTGTCAGTTTTCCCAATATGATTAGAACACTCTCCCACCTTGCACCTTTCTCCATGATTGCGACATTACTGCAAGTAGTTGCTTTGGTATGCATGATGGCGCATATATGTTCCGATTTACCACCTATAGAGGACAGAAAGTTGTTTATTTTGCAGGGTAAAGCTGCTTTAGTTTCTGGACCGATAATGTTCGCTATTCAACCTATTTGTGGATTAAATGTTATAGAAGTGCAAATGCGCAAACCTGCTATTTTCAGTGCCTTTCCCTTCGGAGTAATTTTTGTGGCAATACTCTTCATTACTGTAACCACATGTCCGATTGGGTTCTTTGGATACTGGAAATATAAGAATCCCGATAAAAGCATAACCCATGATCTACCACTTGATGAAAGACTTTCACATGCTACTCAAATAGTTTATGGTCTATCAGGGATCTTTTCTTACCCGATTTTCTTCTATGTGCCTTTCACAATAATATGGAATGGAATTCGAGAATGTAGATTTATCAGTGAGAAGAATGAAATCGTATATGAATATGTATCTCGTGTTGTGTTGATTATCGTAACAACTATACCGGCATTTGTTGTACCAAACGTTGATGTTTTGGTAGCTTTCATTGGATCTGTCTCTTCGTCGACATTAGGTTATGCTTTACCACCTTTGCTTAATTTGACTACGTTCTGGAATTCAAAAGAATCGAGTTACTTTTTAAAACTGGTTTTCATTAGTAAAGATTTAATTTTGATGTTCTTTGGATTAGTTGTTTCTTTTCTGGCTACGTACGCTGGCATAGTGAATGTTATGGTAGAATTTCGATAATCCACAATGTACAAAAATACATTTGATTTTTCACGTTTAACTTATTCAGTTACTTCTGGTGTCTATATGTTCCTATAGAACGATATATTTTTTACTGATCTAGGTAAATAAATAAAAAAAAATAAGCTAGTCATATTGAAACGTCACACAGGATTTTACACGGAAATGTAAATAGCAAATGTAAGAAGATATAAGATCGTAGATTTTTGTGACTTTTATCATTACCATGCATAAGAATAGGTTATGTAGGTGAGAGTTGGTTCAGGTTATATTAGAACAATTTGAGTACATATACACTGAGAAATACCGTTTTCCACTGTAGGTATTCTCCCTGAACTCTTCAAAACAGGGCTATACTGGATTAAATAAATCCGTTGTGGTTGTCCAGGACTATTTCCATCAAGGAACAAAAACTCTGTCGACTGGAAGGACGGTTGGAGGCAAATCTCCCAAACTATGATGATAATGACTTTTGATCGATATCCTTTGGACCTTTGGTGGAAATAGCCCGGGGTTACCATACTTTGAGTGATCTGTAACTGGACTTACAAGTTAGTGAGTGAATTTGTTCGGAAGCGGATCAGAAATCTTAGTGCCGTAAAGAGTGATTTTCATAGCAAAACTTTGTTTGTTGTTTTCATAAAGTTGATCCTTAACCAAAGATCGTGAAATAGTAGAAGCGCTGGGTCACCGTTCACGAGGTTGCTGGTTTGAATCCCACCTGGGGCATGGATGTTGTTGGATTTTAAACTCATTGCTTTTATATCGCGACGGTCCAAAGTCCATAAGTTATTAAAATGGCGATTTCAGTTATAAGGCTTCAGCTTTTTCAAAGGCATTGACGGAATTTGATACCTTAAATTTGGACATGAGTGTAGTTGCTAGACGTAGATGAAAAAATTCATAATAAAAATGCAATATGCAAATGCAGGTTCAGAATCACAATGAATATTTTTTATACTTCCTTTGTTTCACTAATGTTACTATTACAAAAATAATATTGTTACTTTTCTGCAGGATTCGTTGCGAACGGTTTTTGTATAACATTTTCGCTTAAGTAGAAATTAGTAAAATTATTAATTTCATATACCAGGTGGGCCGGTTAATGATTCTTAATTTTTTCTGACATAAAACATCTTTAATGTGCGAGGAAGGTACAAAGTTGTTTATTCAGAGTTTAAGCCATCGCTAGTCACACATTTCTCCATCTCTCTAGCAATTTGTGGATGCCCTCCCAGAAAAACTGTTCATCTTTTGAGGTGGTCCAGTCATGAAGTCATTTTTCGACATCTCCGTAATTGTTGAACTGTTGCATGGAAAGTGCGTGAGACGTCGATGAACACAAGTGGTAGTGGGAAGAGGCCACGTCTGGTGAGGACGGCGGGTGGGGCAAGAGTTCCTAGCCAAGTGCAGGAATGGTGTCTAGAACCGCTTTCTCTGTTTGTGATGGGCCGTTGTAGTACTGCAAAATAACTTTGCCGTTTCTTGTGTCCAACTCTGGTTGCTTTTCGATCAATTCAAGTTGATCATTTGTTGACGGTAGCGAACGGTATTAACTGTTTCACCTGGTTTCAGAAGCTCGTGATACACGACACCCTTCTGATCCCACAAAATGCACCGCATTGTCTTCTTTGCAAAGCGATTCGGTCTTGCGGTCGATGTTGATGGTTGTCCTGGGTCAACCCATGATTTCCTGCGTTTCGGAATATCCAAATATCTCCATTTTTCGTCTCCAGTAACGATCCGATGCAAACAAATTTCTTTCATGCCGAGAAAGCAAAACTTCGCACTCCGCTTTTCGCTTTTTCATCTGTCTGTCGTTCAGATGATGTGGTACATACTTTCCTGCCTTCTGTATCTTTTCCATTACATGCAGACTACCACAAGTGGTTCGGCGACCATCAGTCAACCTCTCTGCTATTTGTTATTGAGTTTGCTTATCGTCTTCATCCAACAATGCTTGCAATTCGGCACCTTCAATTTTTGTTGTTGGCCTGAGTATTCTTTGTCTTTCAAGTCGAAATCGTCACTTTTGAATCGTCTAAATCAGCGTTCCGCAAACTGTTTTCAAGTGCGGACCAGTGTTATTAGTTTATTAGTTGGTAGGTTCAACGAACCACCCTGCGCCTTCCCAACGACAGGCCTTGAGGACCACAGTTTGCGGAACGCTAGTCTAAACCATAGGTTTACATTTCGACCCGATTTCGCGACGGGACTTCAACCTCGACCTCACCATCGGATTTCAACCACGACCTCGCGATCAAACTTCAACCTCGACCTCGCGATCAAACTTCAACCTCGAATCGACCTCACTCAACTTCGACTTCGCCATCGGACTTCAGCCTCGACCTCGCGACGGAACTTCAACCTCGACCTCACTCGGCCTCGTGACGGAACTTGGACCTCGACCTCGCGACGGCAATTCAACCTCGACCTCGCGAGGTTCAACATCTCTGATATGAGGTTTTCGTAATAACATTCGAGCATCTTCAGCCCAAATTGAGAGACTGTTTTCTAATTGTTTTTGTCAATAATATCACAAGAAACCGATTCAGCTTTGAACGTTCTATAAACTGCTTCAGAGATATTACACATTTAAGTTACAAAACCATGCGAGTGTTGAGCATTAGTGGAGTGTGACAGAGGAATCCTGTTATAAACATTTAAAATACATCATGTAAACGATTTTTTTCAGTGAAAATTAAAATACTGACAAACTATTAAGAAGTGATATTTTCATTGTTGGGTTAAAAAATAAACAAAAATTCTGTTCAATCAGCAGGTTTACCTTTTTGGTATTACGTGTAAATACTGCAGTGAAACTTGTTTCTTTTCTGCAGTTAATAGAATATGAAAGTATACTCGATAAATTTAAACTCTCTTAAATTTTGACATCAAATTCAAATACTTGTACTACTAAAAGATGTATACATCATCACCTCAATTCTTTTAATTTTTGAAAACACAATACGTGAAAGAACAGACTTTCTAAATCTGTTAATACGTGCCTGTATCAACAATCTTTAGATAATAATGACTCCTGCTGGAATAGCAGCTTATTCTGTAAGTAATGTCGTATTTTTGCGCTGTGGGGGAAAAGAACGATTACTTACCTGGAACACTACCGTTAGTCAGGAAAATAGTATCCATCAGACTCGACAACACTGTGCCACCTGTCAACCAGTTGTTGAATCCCTCCGCTGAAAGAAGTCAGCGGCTTTGGAGGCAAAGATCTAGGTCACTGTTCGTCGCATGTCATCCTCATTTTGGCCGGAAAGGTGGTTTTGCAGACTGCGTAAAAGACAATAATATTCTATTTTTTCAAGATGTGGTAAAAACGCCGGGTGGTTGAGTTTCTACTAGCCATATTCCTCAATCTTAGCACAGGGCTTTCTTGGTGTGTGTGGGCGCGCGCTATCACTGTGGATGAGTACACCAGTTCCCTTTCTCCAAACAATCCAGTCCGTAGGCGTTCAAGCTGTTGAAAGTAGACAGCTGCATTGATGGTCTGGTTACGTGACAAGAGCTCAAAATGGATTATCGTACGTATATATCCACTTTGCAAAGATGGAGATCCTGTTTTGACACAGTTCCTGTGGCCCTCCCTTTAGGTACCCACTCCGTTTACATGTAATGTTCAGTGTTGGGTTAGGTACTTGTTTTTTTGTACCTAGGTACGGGTACTAGGTACAAGTTGGTCAATGCACCTAGGTACAGGTACTTGACCCAGCTATTGCTAAACAGGGCTGAAAATATCAAGAACTAAGAGGATGCTAGTTGACTAGAGTATCACTCCTATATGGTTACCTGTAATAATAAACACTTATTATGGAGCAGGATAAGTTCAGCCAAAGTGCGCTGTGTTATCTAACCATTGTTTAAAAAAATACGAATATTTCCATGCGTCATCTTGTATAATAATAGATACAAGAATAAAAACGAAGGAAGGAGTCAGAAAAAGCAGGAATTAGGATAGGTGTCGCACCAGTCCGACAGCTAACTGTGCACAGGGGAGAATTTGGTGGCACACCAGTCCGACTGTTGTGTGTGCAGGAAGGATTGCATACCAGTCCGATTGCTAACTGTGTACGAGGTAAAGGTAGAGAGAGAGAGAGGAGATGATCACCCAGATAGTGATAATTTGGAATAGTGCGTCGGCTTTTTATAGGCATCTTTTTGCTGATGTCCTCCACTCCTCCTTCTGGCCGGCGGTGGCTCCATCAATGTCTTCTTGACCAAACTGCAGTTATCGTCTGCACTGTTTGTTTACGTTGCATCGCTCGTTACACACGTAGTACAGTACACCTACCACCCCTGATACACGCTACGGTTTGCTTCAGACATGTCGGAAGGATT
>JAGDQP010058286.1:0-12586 GCA_022664845.1 Lepisma saccharinum
TCTGGAACGTTTTATCATTGGTGGGTACTGTGGTGGTAGTTTTGGCTTAGAATTTGTAGTTGAGTATGTTGGGATGTGTGCTTTGCTTGCATCTTTGAGTGCCATTGTCATTCTGTCTACGGTCCAGTAGAGGTTTTCTTCTGTTACAGACCGAGATGTGGTGGAACTTTTTTCTTATGTGGAAGCAGAGCTAATTCAACTAGACGATATTACATCCTAATCAAATTAGACGTTAATATACAGAAGGAAAATACTTCCTGAAACTTTCTGTAACAAATATAATTAGAATACATTCTAACAAAATGAGGATCTATGCCTTTACTTGACCTCTGTGTAGGGAAGTGAACAGTATTGTTAACGCTAAGTTGCCTGATATCTATCGATCATATTTACATTTAATTATGCTGTGAGGAATTTCGTGAATATAACCTTTTTGTGTTTTTCCGATGATAATTCTTCCACATCTTGTCCGATTTTCAATTTTATTGGCTAAAGTCCTGCTCAATGATGGACATCAACAATATGCATAATTTGATTAACATCCAGAGAAACCGTTTCGGAGGAAAGGTGCTACAGACGAAATGCAAAATGATGCCTTTAGGAGTTCCGCTCGCTTCGCTCTAACAGAAGTAAATAGAATAAACGATCGCACTACGTGACATCGCATGTAGGGCTACACTCCAATGGTGGCTCAACGATGTAAAGAACGAGTGAAGTATTACCAAAACATGTAAACATGGTCAAAGTCAATCTATCTTTATTAAGTTATTCTGAATCTTTAAACTTAGCTCAATTACCCATAATGACACTTTTCGATATAATTCGTACTTGATTAACTTGATAGAATAACCTTAAATTCTCATGTCTTGGTTAATTCTTAGTTAAACTCTTTTTTAATTAAATTAGTGCACTACAAAGTACTAGGTGAAATGGACCTTTAGCAGCTTTACTTGTAGAGCCGCCACTGTTTCCTACAGAGTGCTTTTATTTATATTCAGGCGTAGTTCGAATACTGTAGCACATTAATATAGTAGGTCCCATCCTTGCAAGCTTCGTGCTTAATTTTGACACCAATCGTAACTCAATATTAAGCAATTTTCTTTGCCAATAAACTAACTCAGCCGTCACATTACCCCATACTTTCCGGACTTAACCCCTTCATGTTACCTTTTATTTCTTTAAATTAAAACAGGCATGAAAAAGAACATAATATTTTCAATGTAAATTAACTTCAAAATCAAAGTTCCTTTTTCTTTACCTTGTTTTTTTCTGCTCATAAAAGTTGTCACACTAATTCTGCAATACTCTGTATATTGATAGTTGAGCATAATATCTTCGAGTCACATAGCCATGCGCCGACACACAATGAATAAATTCTCCAATTTAGCTAATTGGAAAACTCACTATAAATCTCTGAGAAACAAATGAAATTAAACAGCACTCCGTTATTAATAATAACTGGTAAAGAACCAACTATGTAAAGCTCTAAGAACAAGAAATAAAAAAGCATTGCTAACATACTTATACAAAATTTATAGGACTTCGCTTTTAAATACAGCTGAGATATTACAGCAATGCCGTGAAAATATTTAAAAGAAAAAGGAAAAGAATAAATGCGAAAGATTAGGAAATGCGAAAGCTCTTTGTTTTTTTCCTTATTCTTAAAAAAAACATTCTCACGAAACGGAAAATTCAGCAGTTTCTTCGCTTAAGCCAAGAAGTTTCTGTTAATTTCCAACAGGGGGCGCTCTGTTCAGTCTCCACGTCTTAAACTCACGGTCAGCCCCATCTGTGGAGCTAAAATTAATGAATGGCGGGCGCTCAAGAAATATAATTACAGTGCCTTCCTTCTTTAACGCTTGGAACAAAAGGAATATGAAACAGACGCTTTTAAGTCTTGGGAAGTACAGTAAAGATTTTTCGCGTCCAACATTCTATCCCCCCCCCCCCCCTCCCTTTCCCCCCCTCCCCTAGAGACTCGAACCACTTTCTATTTCTTTTCAAAGAGTTATTCGCCATGCTCGAAAACTTTCAAGAGCTGTAATGTGATTACCGAGTTTCTCAGAACCGGTTAGTTTTCTATTTCTTAAGCACTAAATTATTTTGCAAGTAAAAAGCTGTAAATGCAGCAAGTAACTGGAGCTATTAGCATGAGATTTCTTGCTTATTTTTATGTATGCATTCATCTTTCTACAAAACTTATGGAAATTAAACTTTGGTTAATAATAATACTAAAAAAAAAGATGGAATGAGTAGCATATACGAGGTTTATTCAAAAACATCACATAACAGGTAAACAACCCTAATTTAGAGTATTGCTGTAACCATCGTTCAGTGAGATTTTGAAAATAGATTAACTTATTCCCCCTTCTCATACATGATAACAGATATTGAAACCAAGTCCTCTAATTATTAATTTATTTTTCATTTATTACTTAATAAGGAACTAAGGCCTAGTTTTGGTACTTGTTTGAGGGATGACGTTCCTTGATAAGCTCTCTTTTGGGGCGGAAAAGGGTGGTAGCGCTAGGGCATTTTGTCGGGGTACCACCTGAGCAAGCGCCTGGCGAAACTAAGGAGAAACACCGGAAATCCTCTCAGTATGGCCAGCAAAAGGGCTGCAACCTCCGTGCCCCGTCAATGCTGCTCTGAAAGCCGTAACGATAACCACTAGACCACTCGGTTGCGTGACACCTCGTATTTCAATGTCATATATTTATTTATTACTATTTTCTACACAAAATGTATCTATTATTGGATTTTCTTTTAAGTTATATGTTCAGAATATTTAGCCATTATGCTTCTTGATAAATATGTTCTTAAAACTACTTTGTCAGGGAGAAATAACTAAGGAATTTGAATACAACAACGAATTTTGAGTAAAAAATCGCTCTTTTACTGAATTGAACAATTAGTTTCGAACAACTGAATCTATGAGAACAGCACATCTTCCAACAGCCAATTTAAGATGACCTAACTTAATCCAACCTAAGATAACCTAACTGCAATTATTAATGTAAAATAAGTGGTACTCCTATCCAAACTAACAATACAACAGTACAAATGCCTTACTTCCATATTCTAAATTGTATTTTTAGTTAAATGAGAGCCATTTTTTCTTGAACTTACACTATTTTTCCCCCCTCAACAGACATGCCAAGATGCGCAATGAGAAACGGTTTCATTGGTGGTTTCTCCAACAAAATATTTAAGATTGTGAAAAGATTTAATTGAACACTAACAACTGTTGGCGCATGCGCGAAACTGGTGGTAATAACAAAAAATAGATGAAAATCAAGTTAATATAGTACGTGTCAAGCAAAGAAGCAACCGTGTCTATTAGGAAAATGTCGTTCTCGAAGACTACCAGTTAATAAAAAGAGGAATATATGGATGTACCCGGTTCCAGTAGTCCATTTGCTACTGTTGCCGATTTCGAATGGAGGAAACAAATATGTTTGAATCCCGTTACTGACCACCACTAACTGAAGCTTTTCCAGGTTTACCTCAGTTTCACCAGACGAATTCCGAGATTGTACCTCAAATAAGTCTCTTTCTACTATTTTCTCCCATCCTTATTCACCAAGAAAGACGTCATTCTTCCGAGATAAGCCTGACTTAGATCCTATCTGCCTGTTGCACCCATAAATGAAATGTTTAAAGAGTTAGTTCTTAACTAATCTTTTAACCTATAAACCCCCATGGTGAGCTTCACGGATATTAAACTTTATTGAGGCCAACGACAGTACTGTTTCGAAACGAGCTCCACGTGACTTTGAGTCGCGGAAAACTTGTCTAATTTTGTAACTAATAGCCTACTCAGAATAATAATGGTAATACTCTCATTAGACTTTGGTCCAGCAAAGTTAATGTTTTAAAGAAATTAGTCTGTAGAATTAGCATGTAGTCCAATATTCCTACTTTCATTATGTGCGATTTTGAATTTATTTGTCATCTTTAGTCATCTACGGCTCAGGATGATTACTTGCGATTGTTGGCATAACTATAACCATATTTAGGCTCATATGAGTGTTTGAAAGTGTCTAGAACGATTCAAAGGAAGAGAGTAGAGAAAGAAACTGGTGAGGACATTGCATAAAGATTATATACTGATAGATACAATTGAAGGTATGTTGAAGGAAAAAGAAGAAGAAGCCGAATTCAACTCCTTGACAATATTAAGGAAGACAAATCGTATACTGAGATAAACACGGAGGCACAAGGATCAAGTTGAAGGGAGAGGGCTTAGCTGTCCTTAAAGGATCTGCCGGTTTCGGCAGAACATTGATGATGGTACAATTAAGCCAACAGCTTTCAAAATGCTCACAAACTCTTTCTGCACATATCTCAAAATAGAATAATTGAACTTATACCGTTCGTGCACGCACCATGACAACTGTTCCCTCCCTGAATTCACTTTTTAAAAAAGTTACTATCGTTGACTACAAGTCTTGACTCTCATGACGACCAATTTTCGTGAAAGGTGAGTCATAACTGCTTTTTTCTTTGTTTTTTATGGTAGATAAAGTACTCAGAAAGATATCGATACGTCAAGAGAAAGAAACATGATGGTTGGATGAAGGAAATAGTACTAACAGAAAATAGTTCTTTTTTTCCCACTGACTGGAAGCAAAAGCAATCCTTGATATATATATATGCTATGCGTAGGAGGATGAATACTCTCGAGACTACATGATTTGCAATCTAAGTATATTCTTGGATCATCTTTTGTGTACGGAACATCTCTGGTTTCCAAGTCACAACCCATCTTTGCGAAAATATATAAGTTATATATATATTCTTTCACCATCTTGTATATACTGTTGAGAAAGCCCTGAGCGAAAGTATATTGCAACTCAGTAAATCAAATGTCTATTTCTGAGAGCAGAAAGAAGCCATCTTTCTGTCAGGGTATTGTTTATATCAAAGCGACATTTTGGAAGTAAAGGCATTGGAAGACGTGACAAGACAAAATAAGCGGAATCAACCTTCCCGAATTCCACACCCAAAGAAAGCTGAGTAAGGTTCAGATTGTTCGAAGGGGAGGGGTAGGATCAGGATGAGATGCCATATCAGGGGGAAGGGGGCGTAGTAGTACTACACACACACACACATACAATAGCTCAAGAGATGAAGATGGTGGATGTTGAATTGAGAGATTGGGGTAAGGGGAGGGGGTATGGTAGATGTAGAGAGGCAGAACACAAGCAGATGTAAGAGACGTTCTTCTGTCAGTTTTTGGGAGCCTTCGTGCGTGACAGGGATGGAAACTCTTTGGCTTGTTATTCTCATTCGGGGACTTATCCAAAACTCTAGTTTCTGCTTTTTGTTTGCAGTGTTCTATAACCAAAATGACAAGGAAAAAAAAAAAAAAAAAAGCAGTGCTTCTTGATTTTCATGATTTCCCTTCAAGACAAGTTCACGCCTTAAAGATGCTTTAACGACAAGATGTTCATGATAATATCTGAATACCAGAGCTTCGCAAATGTCTTTGAAATAAGAAAAGACGATGCTACGCTTATTTTTTGCAAAAACACATAAAAAAAATTTTGCTATCACTAGGACTCGAACCCTGGTCTTTCAATTTCCTGCTGAATGTGTTAACCATTTACACTAGCAGAGTATATCAGACCTTTCTGCGTATAAAGAGCATTTCTGACATCTCAATTGACTTCAAGACATGAAAGGAAATGTCACTAATACTGAAATAGTTTGCTTGGCGTGTTTGGTACATTCATTTGGACATACTTACATAACGTTAGCAATCATGACTAAATGTGTTTAATTAGGCACATTAAAATATTTAATGAACATGAGTTTGGTTAAAATATTTGGTACTGTTGACCAAATGCTACCCAGAAGGTTAATCCAGAAGTGGTATCACCCTGAACTTGGTGTCGTTGTGAACTCGCCGTATAAATTCCAAGCACATAGTTCTTAAAAATTTTTCCTTTTAGTTTCCGAGAAAACACACACATACACACAGACATAAGCGCATGGAAATACACACAGAAAACCAATGTCTATATTTAATACACAGATCGCACAAAAATTTACACATAGAACAGTCAATTACTACATTTCGCGCATAAATTATAATAAGGCGTTTATAATAAAAATATCCAATGTGCCAATTGTTTCCATCTTTAGACTTAGTTTGCTGTACAAGGCTGAGGGAGATTACTTCCTCACGAAAACTCGTGTTGGTGGTGAGATATTATGTTACTATTCAACACATGCTCAGGATGACCCAAAAAGTCCAAGAAAAAGGCTTTTTGCAGGAAGGTAAAACTGGCCGTCTTTTTCTAGGGGAAGGTTCAATTGGTACACACACTGTTAGGAAACCTAATCAGACTACCATCGCCGTAACGTACTGCAAAACTATAGACAAACTTCACAAACAGATCAAAATGAAACGCCCTGGAAAATTGTACAACGGTGTTATCCTTCTACACGATAATACTCGACTTCACATAGCAAAAATTATCCAGAATGAATTTGTAGTGCATCAAAAGTGGGAAGTTATGAGTTCCCACCCTGAAGTCCGAACCTTGCTCCCGGCTACTTTCGTGTCTTCGGCGCCTGGAAAGAGGTCTTGAAAGGTCAAAGGTTTTCCTCTGACGAGGAGGGGAAAGAGGCTGTCACGAATTATTTGGGTTAGAGCCACAAAACCCTATGATGTCACTTAATTCCTTGACAATGAAATTCTTAGGTTACGAAATCTGTCTATGCAGCTCTCCCTCAATCAGAGCTTACACTGATGTATCGGGTACCACTTCGAGTGTGATTTACGTATTGGTCGAGGTATGACGTCAGTGGCAACAATCCCGCAGACTTTGATCACCTACACCTTTGAAGCTAAGCATAATTTTGATTTTTTTTTCAAAAGAACGTTTCTCTCTTGTTTTCATGCAAATAACATTTGCCGAAGCTTGCTCTATTATTTTGGGGGGACACCCTGTAAATAAAAGATTACCTTCAACTGTTTCTGTTCCTCAACGTCACTTGTATTGCTTGGCTACTGGACTTCTCAAATACTTGATATTCAAATACACTTAAAATAGTGATTCATATTTTATTTTCATCTATTTCGTGCAAGCATATTTCTTAACTTCTTGTAACGTGTCTCTTGAAAGGTCTCCTTCACCCCCCCCCCTCTCTCTCTCTCTCTTTGTGTGTGTGTAAATCTTGGAATGATATATGTTATTTCCGAAGAGGAGCAAAATCTAATTATCTCATTCAATTATTAGTTTCTTCGTTTTTTACTCAATGATCATCATCATTATCATCATCCACTTCTACTTTTTTTTCAGAAACTTGTGCATTCTTGGAAGTGAAGCTCTCGTTAAGATTTGTAGTGGTATTAGTAGTATTAGTATTGGTGGATGTGAGCGAGAGCGTTTTGTTCCCTTTCGACTACCAGTTTGACCTGCATTCAAGCGATATCTATCTTCTTCCACTGCCTTAATATTTCTTAATTTTGTTTCCTCTGCGAAACCATTTAAGTAATGGGTTTCGTAATTGACAGAGCGATGAGATCTGTTCAAATTGGATGAGTTCAGCAGAAGAGGATTTTGAAAAAGGGAGAAATAGAAGAGAATTATTTTGGTTCACTAATGTTACACAGATTTTTCTTCTTTTATTTTATTTTTGATTGCTTTCCTCATTTTCTCCTTAAATTAATATGTTACAATGATCCCCTCCTTCTCTCTAAAAAAAATGTATAAGACGTCGTTCAAACCGCATAATTTAATCGTCAATTCCTCTCTGCTTCTAATCACCACATAAAGCAAGTGCATTGCAATATTTAGATTTCATGATTTCCATACGTTACTGATATATGAAACAGAGCTGAAACAGGGTCACTTCGGTGACTCGAACATAAGTGATCAATCCGAAACTTGACCTGATTAACCAGGTCTGAGGAATATAATTATCTGAGAATTTTGGCGTCGTATTTTTCGTACTCTTGTTGTAACATCTCCGGTCCTGGTCACCCCTGAAAGACACAATGTTCAAAAGTAAGCAAATAATAAAAGTTTTCTGCTTTGTTCTCCGGGTTACCGTGTCTAAATCGGGTCACTGGGTCAGGTTCGAAGCCTAGGCACTGTGACTCGGTCCACACCTTTACCCGAATTATCTGGTGGCTTGTTTCAGCTCTGATATGTACAAAGATTCATTAATCCGTGCGAAATATTCGTGGTATTCTGACCAGAGCTGAAACGGGTCATCGACTCATTCGGATCAAGTTTTGGACCCGGTGGCCTGATTCAGGTGTCGAGTCAAGTGTCGGATCGGGTCACCTATGTTCGGGTCATAGCGTGTTATCGGATTACCAAAAGAGGACCGGTTTCAGCTCTGATCCGACAGGTTTTTCAAAGGCATCACAACAAGCTGATACTGAGATTGTACCTTTAAACTATGCCCTGGACGATTTCTTTCTCATATCCCTCTCCCCTTCCCGCACAACTCTTTCAACTTGTAAGCGGGAACTACTCTTGTACGTTGACCCAGGTTAGTATTTGAAGTAAATCAAATCAATCAGAGAATAATTTTTTATCCATTTTTTTTAACGTTCCCTTCATCTTTCAATAAGCTACCCACTCCCACTTTCCAATTCCTCTCAGAGTGGCGCTTCTTTTCGTTCTGCAATGCAACTCAAACCACTTCTCATCCTTGCTTCTTCATTTGTTTTCCCCCACCCACACAATATTAGAAAGTTTCCATCCGTCCGGGCCAAAGTCATTAATTACCTCAAACTCGGAAAGTTTTCAAATAGTTCTTGGTTTTTAACTTATTTCTTCAGCTCCTCACATCTTTATATTTGGCCCCGTCTTTCTCTATTTTCTCTTCATATTTTTCCTTCTTTATTCTTCATTGTCATAATTTAGTTGTTTTTTTTTAAAAAAAAGAGGGGAAATAAAACATGCTTCATCTTTTTCTTTCCATAGTCACTGCTATTCATTTCGTTATATTTTTCTGCCACACAATTTCAATGACGTATATCTGTCCCAGTTTTTATTGTTAAGTGAATAGTCGCTGCACCCGCTCTACCACCATTTTCTTCTCTTTTGCGACTTCTTCTCCAAGTTCTGAGCGGTTCAATTTATTCTTCTTCTTCTGAACTATTTTATCATCATTCTCTTCCTTTGCTTTTATTCGTTTATGTTATATAACCTATCATATCTTTTTTTTGTATTTAAAAGATTGTTACATTGTGTGAAATTGCTTGAACAAAATTAGTGGAAAAAAAAATCCTAAAATTTATATTCCTAGAATCTAGCTTGGCTCTCGTTTTTCTTTTTTCCTAAAGATTGTGTCGTTGTGCATCTCTGTCGCAATTCCTATTCTTAGTGCCAACTAAGATTATAGTATTGTCTAGTTCTGAGTTCTGTAGCCGCGAGGGATGTGTCGTACCGTGATCATGGGAATGAAAAAACTGTTAATAGCCAATGTGAGGTAGGTAGTAAAAGCGCGAGTTCTCGCTGATTGGTTGTGCACTTCCCACTTCTCCCCGCGCGCTAGCCAAGAACTTCCTCAGAGGTCTACAGAAATCTTAACTGCACAATATGCGGTCACTCATTTGAGGGAATCGGTGGAACTATTAGTATTTTTTTTTTCATTTCAAGCATATAGTAACCCTGACGGATCGTTTGATGTGACTTGTACTTACAATATGATTGGAATCCACTATAATGACTAGTTGATAGGTTATTACTGTTATGTGTGGTAACAGAATTATGGCTTACACCCGTTCCAAGAGATTACTGTTGTCTGTGCCTTAACTGTGTTCTCGGCAATGAAGAGTCAAGTATAGAATCATGAAGATTAGTTCAACGGTATGGACTTGAGAATCAGAAATGTATTTACCTCGTGATTTATGGTCATTCACGATATATATTGGGACTAGTCCCGGTATTGCGCCCCAATTGTCACTTTAAAATATGCATTCTTTTTAATTCCTTCAATACCGTTGGGTGTATCATCACCGAACTTACAACCTAAACATTATTTTATACAATGGAAAAAATACTTTGGGTGTCCCAGTCACCCAACACTCCATTTGTCAATGTTGCCAACCGATTTTAGAAGTCAATTTATACAATTCTCTTAATTCTACACGCGTTGATTAATTCAGACCATACTTTTTATACATGTATATTAGGTAATGGGATAGGTTATAGAGATAGTCAGTATACCGCAGTTGTTAGTGTTGCCAACTAGTTAAAATATTCCAAACTGCTTCCACACCATTGTACGAATCTACACCAAATTTCATATTTAGGCACTGGGGCAGGTTAAAGTGAGACTCTAGGCATCGCATGCGCGGAAGTTGTCAATGTTGCCAACTATTTTCAAAACTTCAATATCTTTATTTTTTTTCCATACTGTTAGATGTATACGCAACCAAATTAGGTACTGGAACAATCCTAGTGATACTCCGTGCTCCGCAGTGTAATGTTACCAACCGATTTTCAAAAACGTTCCAGTTGTCAGTGTTTCCAATATACTTTATTCACCCCTTACCAACGGGCGGGTATGTAAGCTAGTTTCGAATAGATTTGCGGACCTAAATGCTATTAGGTAGGTATCCCATGGCTGCAACCTAATATATTCTGCACTCTCTCCCTAGTCAGGTCATACTTTTTCTGGTATAATCATAGATTCATGTCAGATTTGGTGTAGACTGATTTAACGGTGTAGATATGAACACCCAAGACGATTTATTAGTTATTTCATGAATCCATAGTCTTTGATCTAATATATTGGAACCGGACATGGTCTAATTCTAAGTACTGAGTTTAGAGTAAAACAAAATTAATGTTGACATTGAAATTTCCTACAGTAAATTCACCCTTAAACTATAGACAACACGCAAGACCCTTGTGTTTGCTTGGATGCTGAACTCAAGGCGTTTGATGTGTCAATAAATATAACTGAATTCTGCTATTTTAAACATTGTTCAGTGTGGGTCGTGAAGTTTCTGAAATCATTGCACGCTTATGCAGAGGTTTTTTTTTAAAGCTACAAAATTTAACAATAAAAAGTTCTCATAAAAGGAAGAAAAAAGCCTTGGAAAACATAGTTCGAGAAATTTTTTATTTTCGAGAAAATCGATACCGTAGTTTTAAATATTTCTATCCTTATATTTAAATTTTAACTAAAGTAAAATCTATTCCAGATTTGATAAACCAAAATCTATTCCTATCTACAACGATAAAATATCTTCAATGCATTGGAATTTTTCTCGAATAACACCTGTATTCGATATTAAGAGTATTGTAATCGTGGTCTTGAGTCAACCATTTCGGATTTCTTATCAACATTGTGGGAGGCACGAAGGTTCCAGCCCTATTCTAGGTGATTCTGACTGAGATTTGGAGGCTTTATTTCAGAATCACCAGCAGAATACTGGTATCTAGACAAAGGCCCGTAACGGTGGGCATGGAACGGTGCTCTGGAGGGACCCATTCAACTGAAAACGGACTGGCTAAAACCATAGCTACTGGTATGCTTATACATGTTCAATTCGATATCGCAGTGGAAAGAAAAATCATGAGAAACAAATCATAAAAATGGATATTTTAAAATAAAATACTTTTGAAATATTTGTTTTGTATTTATTTAACCCAACGTTTTGTTTGTCTTTTTGTTAACTTCATCAGGGGATCTTGGGTTTGATATTAATTTATAATTCTTCTTATAAAAAAAACGTTAAAATGTTTTTTGTATGAATTCTACTGGTATAACAATGGAGAACTAAAGTCTTGACGCCACATCCGGTTGGTTACCATAGCAACAGCGGAGGGCAAGTCGAAACGAACAGTAAATTTGATAGCAGAAAAGTAGAATATCAGTTGTGGAAGTAATAGCTGTTAACATTTTTCGAACTGTTGATTATTTCAGTGACGAGGGGAGTAGCTAAATTTAATCCGGTAATTTATGTTTTTATGAATCATATACAAAGGTCCTATTAACTTTCGAAATCTTGATTTATGCTATACCTTGTATACTTTACCTACAATATCAATTTGCGCAGCTGTACATAGGGTACAAGGGTTTCGTTTAAGCACTCGTATTTATCTTCTTGAGTGTGTGTCCTCAACTATAACCGAATTAGGAACTTTAGATTAAACTTCTTAGATATATTTTGTAATTATCACCTTTTTAAAATCAAGAACTCAGCAATCAATTACAATGAATTATCCTCATAATCACATCAACGTATTTAAAATTACGTTCAGTGACATTGCGAGAAATTTGTTTACTTACGTAATTGACTCCTTCCACTTCCTTTTCTGGTTTCAGTCCTTTGGAAATAGATAAAAAGCAACACACGTCTCTTTTGTTTTATTGATGACAATCTGGCACAAAGCACAAAACCATAACGAGTTGAATATCAAATACTACAAACCTACTTCTAAACACCCGTTTGTTTGGACTGTAACATGGCGGGTTGCCATGGCGAC
This sequence comes from Lepisma saccharinum, assembly GCA_022664845.1. Classification (NCBI taxonomy): domain Eukaryota; kingdom Metazoa; phylum Arthropoda; class Insecta; order Zygentoma; family Lepismatidae; genus Lepisma; species Lepisma saccharinum. The sequence continues at coordinate 12,471 of JAGDQP010058286.1, forward strand.
CTGCCGGATCTGACGTAAGACTTTAGTTTAATCTATTGTGATTGGTTTGAATTAAAAAAAAAATGTTGTCCTGGGCAGATTCTAATGCCCGTCCGTCTGATGTCGATATGCCCATT
>JAGDQP010058287.1:0-10021 GCA_022664845.1 Lepisma saccharinum
AAGCCCAGTTGCACTATCTGCACCCCGAAAACTCGCACAGGGAAGGGTAGGTATTTATTACTGATTGTAGGTTAAGTTAGAATGCCTAGGTGATTTTTTTTTCATTATGGAATAGCAAACAACTTTACTACTTGCACAACGTGACAAAACATGCCAACCAGCTATTTGAAATGTGCGTAGTGTTTTTTAAAATTTATTTATGGATTTTACGCATCTCAGGCTCAGCCCGGGAGGTGTTGCAAGGTATTCAGCCAGAGTCTGTTTGTAGGTACAATCCCAGCGTTCGCCTGGTGTGATTGACGGGAACCCCTGGAAAAACTCATCATGCAGTAGGATGGCTGGCCGGTAAGCGCGAACCCACGACCTTCCGAATGCGAATTGCATGGTGGCTCGTAATGATCACGTTGTGGGATATTTCGAACTTAGCAAATTTCTCACCGGCTACCTACACACTGACTTTTCAAACCTTCTTTTTCATCGGCAGTCATAAATGAAACGTTCTTCGTGTATTAGTTTAGGGTGGACAAGTTATCTACACTCTTGCTCTGCAAGTGCATGTTAAATGACTACCAAGTATTAAATTTTCCTTTCTGATCATCTTCCCTTAAGTTTCCATCACCTATGAAATATCGATCTATGATCATCCATTCGGTCTGAGTCAAATATACCTAACAACCTTAAACTAAAAGCACATTCAGATTGGATTTTTGTTATACTACGCAATTCAGCAAACGTGTACATACCCCACTGTCAAAAATGCTGGGCGCGGCAGGTGTGTAGGTTGCAACAACAAAATTTTCTCGCTTTTAAGTTACTTCCCTCTCATTTAATGTGAGGTCAGCACGAAGCATGTTCATCACAAAGGCATAAGGTAATGACAGTTACAGCTTGCCTCGCTCACTTACTTGAAACTAATAAATACACAATATCCTAGCTATCTTAAAACATCTGCATGCACTTAACAATATGAACGGACATGTGCTCAACTCTAAACTATGATTAGTAACTCAATTATGTTAGTTCGAATTAATGGTCCAATAACCGTTTAGAGAAACAGGCAGTAAACGGTTGCCAAACGCGAAGCGTGCTTGGGTGAAACAATCCACTGTTTGTGAGCGTTACATATTACCTCTGGATATTATCAGGATATCGCAATACGTCCACATTCGGGATCATCCTGCCAGGATATCCCCAGAATACACCTCTACTCACAAAGCCGGGATTATCCAGGTAGGATTTCCTACGGATATCCTGGGTATGTCCCAATATCCCGTGCGACATTGTGACATCAATGGAACCTGTTCAGAACGTCCCATTGATGTTGGATGCTATTAGGGTAAGTCTTAAAGGATTATTTTAACCTGTTTCATGAAGATATAATCCGAGCAAAAACACCAGAGGTGCAAAACGTTCAGCCAAGTTCTTCAGCCCTAAAAAGTGGTGAAATGTAGGACGGGTGAGCCAAGTTCCTTGTCAACGGCATGTACGAGGAACACTGGAACTTGGCGCGAGTTGGCAAGGTTTATAATGTTCGATTTCGAACCTTAGGTTGGTAGTGGTGGGCGTGGTGGGTTTTAGGGCTGCCACCAGCCTTATGGCTTGAAGATCATGAACCTTGCCACCTCGCGCCAAGTTCCAATGTTCCTCGTACATGCTGTCGCCAAGGAACTTTGATCACACGTTCTCCATTTCACCACTTTTTAGGGTATAAGAACTTGGCTAAACTTTTTGCACCTCTGGTGTTTTGCTCGGATTTCACAGCTTTTTGTAAGTGTATAATATATATACTTGCTTCGCTGGAGGCGCTGCTTCCAGTATCCCGTGGCGGACTGCACCCACAACTTGTGGAGTTTTGGGGGACTGCGCTCCCTTTATCGTCACCAGACAATCCGGGGGACTGCGCCCGCATGTTGAAGAACTTCCTCATACCCCCGGTGGTTTGCCCAATTTATTGTAACCTACTCGTGATGGTACATCTTTATACCAAATTTTGTTTCTCTAAATTCAGTGGTTTGGAAAATGGGGTTTGGGCGGCCATTGGAGACATTTTTAACATTATCCTATATTATCGTGACTTAATCGTAATGGTATACCTTCATACCAAATTGCATTTCTCTATCTCGATCGGTGTGGGAAATTATCTTGATTCAAAATGGCAGCCCCAAAACCGTGAGTTTTTTTCAAAATGTTGTACTAAATTTCCTAAACTACTCTTGATTATACACATTTATGCCAAATGTCGTATCTCTAGGTCAAACGATGTGGGAAATGGATTATGAGGTCCGCCATTTTGGTTCCAAGATTGTGTCTTTGGAGACATTTTCTAAGATTTTCCTAACCTACTAATGATATGTACCGTCATAATATATTTCATTTTGCTAGCTCCAGCCGTTTAGGCTGTGTATTCTATGGAAATTTCCTTTTGGGACCATTTTGGATCCAAGGTGACAACTGTTTCAAGATTTTGTAATTCCTTGAACCTACTAAAGTTGGTGTACCTTAATACCAAATTTCCGTTTTCTAGCTTCAGTCATTTAGGCTGTGTATTCTTTGAAATTTTACGTTTGGCGGCCATTATGAATACACGATGGCGACTTTTGAAAATGATGGAATTTTATCCTTTTACCTATTTATGCCACCTTCATGCCAAAATTCATGTTTCTAGATTATCCCGAACACGCTAAACAATATGATGAGTGAGTGAATGTGGGTGTCTGAATCAGTAAGAATAAAATACGCAATTTTAGGGGTTCACAACTCGAATATGCTTCAAGCTACGAATATGAAACTTTGCACACCTGCACATATTTGCCACATCTCCTTAGCTTTGAAATCTCATATTCCTATATATAACATGTTTGTTTCTTACGGGGCCTCGAAATCGCCTATTTCGACCAAAACTCTTGTTCCTATATAACATGCTTCTGAAAGTGCTGACGTTTTGTGATGTGGAGAACTTGGCTGCGTGCACTGCCGTGCATGTTGATAGATGAATTTGTGATATAGTGGCAACAATAAAGGGGAGAGTAAAATGGAAGGCAAAGAATCGAGTTAGGGTAGCATTATCTACTGCAAAATCTCCTCAAATTCATTGTACGAGTATTGTGCCGAGGTATGGAATAGCAGACATTAAATTGGTAATCATTGTTGCGCCTTAGAAAGATATTTGTCCTCACGGGAGTACATAAACAACAAATGCTGTTGTTATTACTGTTAAGAGGATAATAATTCCTACTTTTCATGTGTGAAAATATAAGTAGGATCCATAGTATGTACCTCGGCTACATGTAAGTATAGACAGATAAATAAAAAGATGCTCCATTTGCATGAAGGGTTGGAAGAAACTAACTAAAATTTATATTCCGACAAATATAAATGTCTCTATCAAATGCTAGTTCAATTTTAGAGGTGTAATGTATGGCTAGGAATACGCTGGTAATAATTTGAATATTTAGGTAAAGGCCTAAAAGGGATCCGAAATGTCATGAGTAAGAGATACTGATGGGAGCAGGAAGATCAATTAAAGCGTTATTAGCAATTTTAAGAAGGGGATGTTCTTTTCGTATTGGTATTGACATAGGAGTTGTTAGATCGCAGTTGGCTTTGTTGTAGGTTCGTCACTTTTACTACTGCAATTAAGGTAATGAAGAGATATATTGCGAGAGTCATTGTAATAGGGGACAGTGATTTATTATAGAATTTTGTAGCTGGGACTTCTTGTTGTTCAATGATTATTTCTAATGAATCTTGTAATGAATGGAGAGTTGGAGTTATAAGTGGGTCTACTGTTAATAGGACAATGCCTAAAATACTGATAATTGGTAGAAAAAATAATGTTTTGGTGTTGAGGTGAAATATTTCGTTTGAGGCTAATCCAGTTACATAAATAAATAAGACTAATATACCGCCTACGAAGACTAAAAAGAGGATGTAAGAGAATCAGGGGGTTCTGATAGTGTTGAAATCATTAGGGATGTGATGGTTGTATTAATAATTATAGTAAGACCTATGGATAGCGGGTGGGTTAGTTGAGTAAAAAGAAAAACAAAAATTATTAGGATTAATAGAAAAGCCATTGTTAATTTAATAGCAGGAGATAGTTTAATATCAAATGTTAGGTTTGGGGACTAAGGATGAATGTTATTTTCTCTTGATACTTTCAGGGTAAAAAGCCCATTTATGGTTTACATCACCATTAATTTTATTAAATTATGAAAGCTTATGACAATATTGATTTTTCCTCTTTGTTCTTGTTTACTTGTTATTATTTACAAAACAAAGCGTTTGAAGTTTTGTTTCTCAACAAAAACATTAATTAATAATTCTTCTTAGTTTGGAAATGATTGTTTTGAGTGTATTGTTTTTTTTGTTTTTTTAGGTTTAAGGGAGTTTTATAGTCAATTTCCTTTTAGACTTTTATTTCTTACTTTTTGTCTTTGGGAAGGTAGATTGGGCTTATCAATTTTGTCTATTGCTCGTACCCATGTAAACGATTAATTAGTTGTGTTTTACAATGTCAAAGTATTTGTTGTTTATAATGGTTTTAGCCCCTTTAGGGTTTATAAAAAAAATATGATGAGTTGTGCAGAATTTATTTTATTATGTTTTTTGTTAATTATTAATAAATGTGTGGGACTTTGCCCTTGGAGTTTAGGTTATAACTTTTGATTTGATAATTTGTCTTCTTTAGTCTTATTGAGTGTATGGAGTATTCTTTTTAATAATTAGGGCTAGCGAGAGAATTCTATCTTCCTGTTTTTATAATACTGGCTTTATTGGGTTAGGTTTAATCTTATTTTATTACTTTGTTTGAATTTTATTTCTTCTAGCCTTTTTATGTTTTACCTGTTTTTGAGAGGTTCCTAATTCCTTCTTTGATTTTAATTTTTGGTTCGGGATATCTGCCTGAGCGGATACAGGCTGGGATTTATTTATTATTATATACTTTGTTAGCTACTTTGCCATTACTTATTGGAATTCATTATATGGAAGAGGATCGCGGGAGTTTTGAAGTATATAATTTATGACCTGATATTTTTGGTGTTTCTTTTTTAAAATACTTGTGATACTGTGTGATGGTATTGGCATTTATTGTTAAGATACCAATATTTCTGGTTCATTTATGATTACCAAAGGAACGTGTTGAAGCTCCTGCTAGTAGGTCCATGCATCTTCCGGGAGTGTTGTTTGAAATTAGGTGGATATAGTTTGTTACGAGTTTATTCTTATTTAGAGCCAACTGCTGTTAAGTTAAATTTGTTTTGTATTGGTATTAGAATTGTGGGAATATGGGCCTTGAGTTTGATTTACCCACGACAAGTGGATGTAAAGTCCTTAATTACATATTTTTCTGTTGAACGTTGGGATTAGTTTTAATAGGAAGTTATGACAATAGGTATTTGAGGGTTTAAGGGGGCTTTAGTTTTAATAATCACCCATGTTCTTTTGGATTGTTTTGTTTAGCTAATATTTCTTTTGAACGTTTAGGAAGTCGAAGATCACTTATTAATAAGGAAATATTATATTTTTTTTCAAATGTAACGCTTAGGTGATTTTGATTAAGTATTGCAAATATAGCAGCTCCTCCTATTTTAATTTTATGGGGGAGATTAGTTTATTAAATAGCGTTATTGAGTGATCTTTTAAAATATCACTGGAGTTGATTTTATGTTATTTTTTTGAAGTTGCTTATACTTTATACTTATATTCATACACTCAGCATGGGAAGTATCATTCTGGCGTATATTCTTGCTGTGGGGTACTGTGGGTGAATATTATCTTTTGTTTCTTCGTTGGTTTCCTTTAAATCTTTTAATTATTTTCGCTGGGCCAAGCTTTTTATGGTTTTAAGTAGTATTAAATTATGTGACTTAGGTAGTTCAAATAAAATTTTGGTTTGGGTTCTAAGGAAGATTAATAACGGGCCGTACGTCGTAACATTGATATTTCCTATTTGTGTTGTTTCATTTGTGTTTCTTTCTCTTTTTAGCCTCTTTTTATATGGGAAAGGGGGGATTTAACTTATTAATTTTTGATACTAGCTTGTTTATTGAATGGAAAGTTGTAAGAGTTAATGGGAGACCTGTTATTTTGATTTTTATGAGATGTGTCGTTGATTTTTATGAGATTTGTATTGTATACTTTTAGAATAGTCATATATTTTAGAGATATCAGTATACATCTAATGATTTTTATATTAATCGTTATATTATTTTAGTACTTACGTTTGTTTTACCTATGTTACTATTAATTATTTCTCCTAATATTATTCGAATTTTATTGGGTTGGGAAGGACTTGGGTTAGTGTCTTGTTGTTTAGTTATTTATTATCAAACGTGACGAAACATCGTGACGGGCCGAAGTCAACAGTTACTAGATTGGCCCATATAAAATTAAGTTTACCAAAGTTTATTAGACTATTTAAATAAAAAGTGTAATTTCAACTCCCATAATTAAGTATTCAAGCAATAGCAAGCAAAATACACACATCTTCAACTCGGTTAGATAATGCCGTCAACATTCCAGCATTATAAGAACGTGCATTTTAAGTTAAAAAAACACCCATGCCCCTGCCGAGACTCGTACCCGGCACCTTCGAGTCGTTGGTCTTAAATAGTCTACTAAGTAGGAGTGAAATATTATTATTACACTTGCTGTGCTGACAGGTATAATAAAAGGAGCTGAAATTCCTTTTTCAGCTTGATTACCTGCTGCTATGGCTGCACCTACTACTGTTTTTAGCGCAGCCGTATAAACGTCAGTGAATAAGGGAAGATATATATTAAGTTCTGTACGTCTCCCTCCCAAGATCTCAGCAACTACAAGTCCAACAGAGTTGAGCCATAAACCGTTGGATTCGTCCCGATCACAAACCTTATGACTTCTACTCTAAAACTGACAGGTTCTTTTCATTTACTTAGTTCTCTCCATTTTTCCTATGTATTTTCATATCGTATGTTTGTTCCCCTTGGATCCCAGTAACTACAAATCACACATAAATGAACGATACACCGTTGATTCGTCATGGTCTGAAACGGATTGGGAAAATGATAATTCTGACTCTAAAAGTGGCAGGTCCTTTTGAATCTCATGGTATGCTCTTCGTTTCATTCCTAGATCTCAGTAACTACAAGTTCGACACAGATGAGCCATACACTGTTGGATTTGCAATGATCTCAAACCATGGAATAACCTATGACGTAAGCTCTAAAGCTGGCAGGTCCTTTTCAATCGCTTAGTATTCTCATCTGTATATTTCTTTGTCCCCCTAGATCTCCGTAAGTACATGTCACACAGATATGAATGATACACCGTTGGATTCGTCATGATAACACGCCGAAACACAGGGAATGAAGGAAATTAAAACATTAGAGATGAGGTCACGGAAGAAATAAAAGGTCGTTTAGTATCAGGTAATGCATATTTCTATTCAATCCAAAAACTTCTAACATCGCGATTAATATCAAGGAAATTGAAATTGAAAATATACAAAACGGTTATTCTGCGTGTAATACTTTAGGGTTGCGAAAATTGGAGTACGACCCTAACAGATGAACATAAATTACGAGTGTTTGAAAATAAGGTTTTGAGAAAGATTGGGTCGAAACGGGATGAGATGACTGGAGAATGGAGGAGACTGCATAATGAAGAACTTCACGGACTGTACGACTCACCCGATGTTGTAAGAATAATGAAATCACGACGACTAACATGGGTAGGCTGAAAAAAACTAAGATTATATTTTCCATCTTGGTTGGAAGGCCGGAGGGAAAGAGACCGTTGGGAAAACAGAGACGACGTTGGGAGGACAATATTAGAAGGGATCTTCGAGAAGTAGGGTTTTGTGATGGAAACTGGCTTGATCTTGCCCGGAATAGATCCCGTTTGGAGAACGTTTGTTACTACGGCGATGATCTTCCGAGTTCCGTAAGCCATAGAGTAAGTAAGTAAGTAATACTGGCAGTTCCTTTTGAATCGCTTGGTATGCTCCATTTGTGTTTCTCCTAGATCACAGAAAGTACATATCCGACAAAAATCTGTCATATACCATTGGCTTTGCAATGGTCTCAAATCGTGGAATAACCTATTACGGAATAATCTAAAACTGGCAGGCCCTTTTCTTTTGCTTAGTATTCTCCATCTGTTTGTTTCTTTGTCCCTCACTAGATCTCAGTAACTACAAGTTACACAGAAATGAATGATACAACGTTGGAGTCGCCATGCCCTGAAACAGTAGGAAAAATTATCAGTTTGGCTAAAATGGCAGGACCTTTTTGAATCGCTGAGTATTGTCAATTTGTACCCCTAATAGTAACAACAAGTCCGACAGATATGATCTACACCAGTGGATACGTCATGATTTTAAGCGGTGAGAAAAGCTATGAATATGAGCCTAGAACTGGCAGGTACTTTTCAATCGTTTAATATTCTCCATTTATTACCCTCCTAGATGTCAGTAGCTACAAGTGCGTGAGAGATTATCTATACACCGTTGGATTCGTCATGGTGTGCAATGGTTAGGGAAACAATGAATGCGGCTCAAAAGCAGGCAGGTCCTTTACAAACGCTTAGTACTCTCCATCTGTGCCGCTACGAGATTTCAGTAGCAACAAGGTCGACAGAGATAAACCAAACACCTTTGGAATAGTCATGAACACCGGTGGGAAAATCTATGACTTTAAGCGAATGCGAGACCTGCCAGTTTTAGAGTCAGACTTCATTTATCCCTACGACTTTAACTCTTTCTTTTGGATACGTTATAAGATAATTTGAATTTTTACGGGGGTGCTTTGGTTTTGTCTACAATAAAACAATTACTTAGCTTGTTTCTGCTTTAGTACATTCTTCGACTTTGGTGAACTGCTGGGGTATATTTATTTATTCGTTTTAGTGATGGTTTACTTAATAATTTTGCGGGTTGAGTGTTATTATTACTTTCTGGGTTAACTATATTTATGGCTGGGATTGGGGCTAGTTACGAATATGATTTAAGGTAGCTTATTGCTTTATAAACTAACTTTGAGTCAATTAGGTTTAATAATAATAATTTTATCAATAGGGTTTTCTATATTAGCTTTTTTCGTTTGTTGACTTACGCCACAACCCCGAACCGGGGCCCAAACATGAGAGAGAACCAGATGAGAGAGATCTTCTCCATTTTTATCACTTCTTCTACAGTCACTATCAATACTGCTAATGGCCGGTACACCCTAAATCCCAAGGGCACATGCAACACCTCTTATGTTATATACATCCTAACCTGCAAGTTCCGTAAGGCCTTTTATGTGGGAGAAACAGGTGGTGCTCTGAACTTTCGTATTAACAACCATTGTCACTTTTTCGCTATCAACAGACCCGATGCCCCAGCCTCCTTACACATCGAGTTCCACAACACCAATTTTGATATCTCTCTCCTGGTTATAATTAACTTTGGTAAACTTTATTTTTATATGGGCCAATCCAGTAACTGCTGACCTCTGCCCATCACGATTATCCGTCACGTTCGAGTTAAAAGTCACCCATGCCAGGACTTAAACTCGGGACCACTTGGTTGCCATAATACACATTTTACCCCTACGATCAGCCTCTCAACACACCGTCTGTGAGAGGGCGCCTTTATTCATGGTTTGAGAGCGAATATAAAACCTGGTCTTAACCTTCAATAATTCTAAACCTACCGTTCCCTCTGCACTTTCAACACATTTTCCTCCACTATGAACTTACATGCTATACAGTTGTAAATTGTTCCAATCTACACGCTATACAGCAGTCAGTTGTTCTCCAAGCTTGATGCGTCGTCCGCTACGTGTCGCCACTGTCTTCAATCCTGTGCTTATTCAACACAGCACGTGCACATCGTTTTCTCCTCTTCAGATGATTAAGTGCCATTGTGGACACGAAATATTGTAGTGACCTGTATGTTTGTATACATGTGTGTGCTCTAATACGGAACATAGATGTAAGTAGATTCCTTCATAAATTCTATGTCATAAATTTACCTTTATATATATATATATATATA
>JAGDQP010058288.1:1295-12585 GCA_022664845.1 Lepisma saccharinum
ATTTACAAATCAACGTTTGTCCAAAAGTTTGTGCTACGTAAGCAATGAGATACTTCTGTTTCTCCCACATATGTTCATCAAATCAGGCAGATGCCTAGAAAAGAATTGCCTGATTAAGACTTTTCACTCATGCACACAAATGTAAAGTCATATAGGGTGATATTGAGAGACTTAGAAGACTCAAAAAATTGTGCTTATCAGCTGCCTCTATAGATACACAGAAAATGTGAGAACATTTTCCCTTATGGTTTTATTGATTTTTTTTTTCTGAGGAACCACCTCATTGTTTGTGGTAAGTGACCAAATTGGTTACAAAGCTGTCGTCAAAGATATGACACTTACTTACTCACACCAGTACGTAAATCTTTCTGTCCAGTAACTGGCATATTGCAATAGTAGTTACTGCTTCCCGGTGGTAAAATATGTGTCTGTTCGAAAGAAAATATTAAGATGGCATTCTTTTAGAAGGTTTGGTAACCTTTTTTATGGATCATTTTAGTATCTTTTAACATCAGCCCGTCTCGATTAAATGAGTGTTTCTTAAAACCCACAAAGATCCATGCTCCATGCGAGATTCGAAACCTCGACCATGGAGACGCTGGCCTACGCCTCAGATCACACGACTACTCGATCGGCCGTCTTCTTTTTAATTCATCCTAGTATAAGATTACGATCATATTTAAAGTTTCATAGAACGTTTTGATTTCGTTCAATTCTTTCGAATCATCGTCATATTTAGTCGTTTTCTATTCATTGCTAGATTAATACCTCCCTTTTCCTTCCATATATTTAGGTCTACTGCTATCCTCATCCATGTAGCTCCTGAGAAACGCTTGATTTCATTTACCCACCTTGCATTTAGATGTCGTTTCCGTCGTTTCTTTTCTCTGGGAATCCACTGTAGTACATTTGTCGTCCATCTTCCATCTGTTCGTCTAGCTATGTGACTGGACCATCCACTTCATCTTCTCCGCAGTCTTGATTATCTCTTCTACCTTTGTTTGTGTTCGAATCCATTCATTTGTCTTCCTATCCCTCCTGGTTATTCCTAGCATGCATCTCTCCACTACTCTTTTTGTAACTCTTAGACTTGGAGTCGTTGGCGGATTCAGCGTCTAAATTTCATAGCCGTACATCATCACAGGTAAGACACATAGATTATGAACTTTACACTTCAGACACATTGGTAGTTTGCTTTTGAAAATAAAGTGCAGTCTTCCAAACGAACTCCACGCCATTTTACATCTTCTATTTATTTCATCCGTCAACCTGGCATTTGATCTTTTAGTTGGCCTAGATGATCTTTTATCTGGTATTTAAATAAAACAGTAGTATTCGCTCATCATCAAGATCATAATCATCAGCAAGTCATCCATTCGTTCCCACCAATCTCTTCCATCTTCTTTCCTTAGTACTATTATTTTTAGTCACTTCTTTCATGTTTATCATGATTTTTCAACTTTGTATGGAATTGCCTTACTGAATATGTAACTCCTTTCTTTCTTTTTTATTTACACATTTAATTACGTGCTATTTTCTAGTCACGTTAAACCCTTTTCTTTGCCCTTTCAATCTTATTGCTGCCTTTTTTTTTCAGATCCTGAATCAAATACACGAGTCGCACTCAAATGGGCAAAAGGCAACAACACTGTGTGGTTCGGAGAATACCATAACACAAAAGAAATTACAACAGCCCGATACATTATGCAAATTCACAAACTGGATAAACCAATAATTATATCCTCAGTTTCAAGTAAGTATACGGAAACACATAATGTCTAGAAAATATCAACACTTTACGAGGTCTTTCTAAGAAATAATGTACTTCGTTCGTTGATGATGTTTGCGATAAGTACGAGCTGAGAGATTAGATTACTAATACAAATTGAAAATAGTAATGACCCGACGCACCTTGTAGTTATAGGGAATCAGTTTCATCTCTGTTACCTTTAACCATTTTCAGGTTGGTACATTAATCTCGTCCATGCAAATATCATTATCGCCACTTTACAACGTTCAAGAATACCAAGTACTCTTGTTAGAAAGTTAAAACTTGCACTGGGACTGGCGTCTCAACATAGAAAGTACTATTTTCGAAGCCCGAAAGAACACGATTAAGGGTTCATTTTCAAGCCCGCTTGCGTTGCATGCTTTGCTTGCGATTAGAGTGTGTAGCCAATTGAAACACGTGGTGTTTTGTGGTGTAGTTTCATTACGTGTTGTAACACGTATTTCAATTGGCTATTCACCAGAATCGCAATCAACGCAAGCGGGCTTGAAAATGAGCCCTAAGAGCTGCTTTTCATGAAAGCTTGCGTTGCTTGCAGTTTGGGTGAGTAGCCAATTGAAATACGTGTTTTATTGTGTGTTTTATCGTAAGGTAAGTGTAACACATGTTTTAACTGGCTATTCACCCAAATCGCAAGCTTTCATGAAAATCAGTCCTTGCATTCGTTGCTAGCTTTGCTTGGATTTGGGTGAATAGCCAGCCAATTGAAACACGTGTTACACGAAGAACACGAAATAAAACACGCGTTTCAATTAACTACTCACCCAAATCGCAAGCAACACACGCTTGCAAGGAAAGCATCCCTAAATCATGTGGTCAATAAAAAACATATAACCTGACTTTTCTAACCTAGTAACCAATGGTCCTAATGTCATTAAATTGTATAATGTATATATGTAAAAATGTGTTAAAAAGCTATTTTTCTTCAAAAAATATTTAAAAAACATAACCACGCCAGGATTCGAACCCGGATCAGCTTTCCGATACGGTAGGTAACCAGTAAACCAAACTGGCAATTTCTCAGCAGCTGCTTGTGTTATTTATGGTTCAAGCAGTACTACGCCTGCGCGTAAATTGGCCAGGGTCAATAAGAATTTCTAAGTGGAGATACTTCTAGAGTGGAGATTTAGCTCTCGGAACGATGCTGTTTTGTATACACAATGAAGCGATATTTGGAAATGATGGATGTAAATACGGTAGACGGATTGACTGGCCCCATGGATCTCAATACTGGAGACGGATCTACTCCTAGCGACCCGAAATTGAAGATAGCACATGCCATGAGTACCTGAATTCTCTGAATTAAAAACAACTGAACATCACGTTCAGTACAATACGATATTTCAAATAGCTAGATCTTCATCCATTCCTTGCTTCCACACACCCAGGCATACGCGAACCAATAAGATCCATGTAAATCCCAATTCACCAGGCAAGATTAATCGAATACCGGCGTCAAGTTGACCAAGCTTAATTGTATTGGACCAGTCTGTGGATGTAAATACGGTAGATGGATTTACTGGCCCAATACAGTTAAGCTTGGTCAACTTGACGCCGGTTTTCGATTAATCTTGCCTGGTGAATTGGGACTTACTTGCGTCTTATTGATTGGCCTATGCCTGGGCATGTCGAAGCAAAGAAAGTTTGAAGATCTAGCTAAGCAAGAGAGGAGGAAGACTGGAATATTTTAAATATGGTATTGTACTGAAAGTGATGTTCAGTAGTCTGATAATCAATTACACCTGCTAGGTACTCATGGCTTGTGCTTGCTTCAATTTCGGATCGCTAGAAGTTTATCCGTCTCCCGTATTTAGATCCATGTTTGGAAATCTAATGAAATAATAACCAATTATAACGTTTCAGTTCATTTTGATAGGCCCTTGGATTTATTCCAAAATTAATTTTATTAAATAAAATTCTAGCAACTCAGTAAAGAAATTTCATTTCCTCTTTTGTAAAAAAAAAACATTAATGACTTTTTCTTATATTCTAGTTAACTTTTCTGCACTGGAAGTTGATCTTAAAATGAGAAGACAGATCTTGAGACATATTTTGGAGGTGTACTTACCCAGTGGCATCTTCGTGATTATGTCATGGGGTAGCTTTATAATCAATCCAGAAATAGTCCCAGGAAGGATTGTGCTTCTGGTGACTAATCTTCTTACCTTAATCACAATGTTTGAAAGCTCAAGGTATGTATTTAGTTATTTAATTTGTATTTGAGGAGCTGAATAAAACTTTGGTAAACTTCATTTTTATATGGCCCAGTCTTGTAGCTTTGGACATCGGCCCGTCACGATTCTCCCCTTAGCTATTAAAATTCACACTCATGCCCCTGCCGGGACTCCAACCTGGAACCTTCGAGCCATTGGCCTATCACATCAGACCGTACGGCCACCCGGCATGCTTGAGGAACTGAATTTAATATTATATTCACGACCAAAACCTCGTTGCAAAATTGAGGGCTATTGAGACTTTGCAAATTATAATTAATCTTTGCCCAAACCTCGTATTTATTCTCGTATAACATCATTTGCTAGTAATCAATATTTTCAATCGAAAGTTTACGTTCTGTGCCGCCAGTGAGGTGCATTTCCATCAAATGCATGTCAATTATATTTGCACAGGTTATATCTAAAGAATCATAAACTGATTCATTTGAAGTCATTGTGTATGTATCTATTCCCTTTGTCTCTTTATAGTGATGGTTTTCACTTTCTGGATGAAAAAGGATTTCCAAATGTCCTTCTTGCTAACTGATTTGAATTCATTTAGTAGTTTGATTATTTTTACGTTTGAGAGTTCTTTTTCGTCCAGAAAATGAAACCGACACTAAACATAGGCAACAGAAATATATCTGTTCTTTCTGATACAACTGAGATTAATCTTATAATAAATTATAAAAGTTACTTTATTTTACAAATCAAAAAAAGGTTTTTTTAGTTACGGCATATTTTAGGAGATAATTCAATAAATAACATATGGAAAAATAGAGTTTTCTTTTTTCTAAGAGCACATCAGATTCGATATTTTGAAGCCAATAGCATTTCTAGGCTTAAGAGCCCATCGGATTCGACTTTTGTTTCAAGCCAATAAAAATAATATTCCTGAACTTTGATTCTTGACCTTACTCTCGTGTAACCTTAGGGCTCATTTTCAAGCCCGCTTGCGTTGCTTGAGATTAGGGTGAGTAGCCTATTCAAACACAGTGTTTCGTGGTATAATTTTATTGTGTAGTAACACGTGTTTCAATTGGCAATTCACCCAAATCACAAGCGAAACAGGTGGGCTTGAAAATGAGCCCTTACTCTCGTTCGCTCCTTCTCATGATTACCTGATTTTCAACTGTCATAATGTTGCCAGGTACTTATATGGTCAATTTTTCTAGTATAATTATTATTAATTCTCTTGACAGCAGAGTGGTAATGAAAGGTACTTAATATTAGATAAATTTATGTATCCTTACATGTCAATTCTTAATTAAAGAAAGCGACCTGAGCCAAAGATCCCTAAAAGCCATAAACAAAATTCTAAATTCTATTCAATTAAAGAAAGTACAGTATTGTAATTTTAAACATAAACTTTTAAAGCAAACACCTGTGGAATATACTGTTTCAATTTCAAATGTTTTTCTTTAAAATAAAGTAACTTCGATAAGCATTATATCTCCATGTCCATGGATCTCGATACGGGAGACGGATCTACTTCTAGTGAGCAGAAATTGAAGCCAGCACAAGCCATGATCACCTGGAAGGTGAAATTGATTTAGAAAACAACTGAACATCACGTTCCGTACAATACCTTATTTTAAATATTCCAATCTTCCTCCTCTCTTCCTTAGCTAGATCTTCATCCATTCTTTGGTTCCACACACCCAGGCATAGGGCAACCAATAAGTAAATACCAAATCACCAGGCAAGATTAATCGAAAACCGTCTTCAAGTTGACCCAGCTTAAGTGTATTGGGTAAATGAATTCGTCTCCCGTATTCAGATCCATGTCAAAGTGTATCAATTCAGCACTCACTATCGTATTAATTCAAACCCATACTCACCGATTAACAAAAGAAAAATTCATGTAATTTTCCAAATTCACTGGATGTCCTAAACTAAACGTATGAATAAAGATATCTAAAACAATTACTGATCGTCACGGTATCCACTAATCTAAGTCAATCTGTTTATTTTACAGTACTGTAACTTATTTTCATAAATATTCTTTTCATTAAATTCGATATTCTACTTCTGTAAAATTAGGATGTCACATATACCTGCCTTTATTTAAACTCGAAACGACGTCCAAATATAATTAAATCTCCCTCTTCCTGGTTCGCCTATATATCTGGATTCATGTAAGGACTGTGAAACTTTTATTTTCTGTTCTAAGGTCTACAAAACAATTTTTTTTGTTTATTTTCCTTGCAACACTTGGAACGAATGAAACAGTTCATCAGGAACCGGAAAAATATTAACCAACCGTAATAGCCTCTATGCATGTTCTTACATTCTTGTCTTTAGTTCAAATGGTTCATGGTGTCCTCAAATCTTGCAACGTTAATTTTGCTCATTTCCCGACGTCATACAATGATGAAAATTTGCACAGCGATGAAAATTGGATGATAATACAATATTCTATTGTTACTTTCATATATTTCTATATTTTTGAAGCATATTTTAATATTTTTAATATTACCCATAAATAGTAGCTTGCAATGCTGTGATGTTTGACTGGTTGCAGAACACCTTAGGATTTGGGTAAGAAATTTAATAAAAAAAAACTTATTAAAGACATACTTTTCTTAAATAATTCGTACTAGAAAAGTAAAAATATAATTTTGTTTATGCATGACTAAAAAGAAAAGCATTGGGCACACTCTCATATACAGCCACTTTATAAATTCTTCAATTAGCGCGCCTCATGCTTTTCTTTTTAATCGTGCATAAACAAAATGTTTTACTTTTTTAGTACGAATCATTTAAGAAAAGTTCCATATGTCTTTAAAAGCTTTTATTTGATTTTATTTTAGTTTAAGTGTTAATTCTTGAGCTATGCACGTACCGAACTGTGCATATGCAATGTTACTTATGTTCTTGCAAGAATTAAGACATAAATAATAAACGGACCGCACAGAGACAGCAAGCGTAAAAACTGAGTAAGAAGTGAAAGTTTGGTTCATGTTGGTTCAGACTGGAACTTGACGATCGATCTTAAATGTCCCTCTGCTTCCTACCTTCCGATATTCAATAAATTTGTAATGACATCGATCAGTCCAGTATCGGCTTTAGATAGAGGTCAATGGTCTGTCCTAAGTATTACAGAATATAATAAAAAAATATTAATACTTTGCATTCGTTTCATTTCTCATTACAGATCACATATACCGCCATCTTTAAATGTTCAAGCGATCGACATTTGGTTGTTGTGTTCTATTATCTTCGTATTTTGTGCATTGTTGGAATATGCTTTATTATTATTTATAATTCGCAGTGGACAGAAGACGGAAACTTATGAGCAAGGAAAGATTACTTACAACACTACTGTCTATTCTCTAACTGGAAGTCCAAAACAATCACATCAGGTAGGTTACCTATTTTACATTTTATATTTGTTGTTATAATATCAGTGGCGGAGACTCGCAGGTACCGCAAACGCGCGAAGACGCCAAGGTCTGAAGTCGCCAAGGAAAAACAAAAACTGGTGGTGTTCGAGAATTTGGGGTGACATCTCCTCATTACGGGGTCTGGTAATATCGCTAGTAATTAAATGGACACTGCATCACATCACAAAATTCGAAATTGATTTGGCATAATACCATTAGCGTCGTCTGCAACCAGAAACTTGAATCAGTAGTACATCAGTTTTCTCCGCTTGTGGAGCCACTATCGCTAAAATCGTCAGCTGTGTACATATGAAGTCCTATGTTTGAAGCCATGAGATATGAAAAATTCTAATTTACCATATATATTCAATAAGAAAGAACAGTTATATTAAAAGCTACTTACTTCCTTTTCAATACTCGTGACAAGTAAGGAATTTGGTACAGCTATTCGAGACCTAATTTTTGTATTATGTGACGTTTTTCTTCTACCACAGAGCAGAAAGTGTAGTCATGTTATATCAGTCTTCATCTCCCTCTGTTTCCCTACACACAATCCTCAACTCAATTATATATGGCGCCCGAACAGGGACCGAGTAAGTTTTCATAAAGCTTCACTGCTAGCCGGAAAGGTGGGACTGGTGAAAAATGCCTCCACAAAATATAATCCGCGAATGATAGAGTGTTTATTTGCGGCCATGCGGCGTCTGTGTAGTTTAGATATTTAGATCATGATACTATTGTCAAGAAATCACTTGAGCAGCAGCAACATCGGCTACTTTTAACAGATGTTTTGTTAGTTCTCCCAAAATGAGGAATGTCATCCGGCAAATTCTCTAACGTCCTCTAACTATAATTTTTACCGGTAAATATCGATATAAACCATGCAAAGCTATTTAATCTTGTAATCCCCCAAATTTTAATGCGATCCCCCAAGGATTGATGCCTGCTTACAACATTTGAGTTTAATTTGATGAAGCTACTCCACACACTGTGAAGATAAGCAGAAATATTCTTAAAATAATGTTCCCAGACCGTTTGATTCATATTTCAGATATTGACTGGCCAGTTTGATCTCCTGACTTCGAGGCACCAACCATTTTTTCTGTAAGGGATCCTCAAGTCTAGAGTTTGTGCTAATCAATTCCGCTGTAAGTTCGAGAACATTATATTGTATGCGAGATTTGCCAAATTGATGTCGCTACAGTGTACTGCCTTATGATCACATTTCATCCACGACTCTAAGATTGCATTATTTGTAGTAGAAACCACCTTCGTGAGGTATTTAAGATGTGAATATGTTTCCATAATTTGCAGTAAACCCTTTCTCTGTTTGTACAGAGGAATTTCTGCATTTCTGACCCATTCATTGTCATGAAAACTGACAAATCCTCATGCCGCAAATTTATATAGATACGCAAGATATTGCGCTGAAATTATTTGAAGGTACATTTCAATAGCTGATTAGTTTTACATAATTTTGTTAACTGGAATAACCTTACAATTATAATTAATTGTTTAGGTCAAGACACAAGATTGTCGGTAGTCCAAAAATCGGTGTCAAGGGTCTCTCTGTAGTGAAATGGCAAAATGTAAGTGGAAAAGAAATTTGGGAGTCATGTACAACAATATAACTGTAACTTCACTAGCAACGTATTTTTGTTTCTCAGGGAACTTCCAATAATATTATACTATATCAAAGCAGCTGTGAAGGGCGTTTGTAAGGTATAACATCCCTTTGAACTGACCAGTGTTAATGATATAGAGGTATTTGAGAAAGGTAACTATGGTAACACTCAATAAATCTGTACCTCGGAGGTAAACTGCACTACGTCACTTTTCGCAAATCTCGAGCTCAGTCCAATTTTGTAAATTTGAGCACGCTCTTTCAAAGTTTTTGTGACATGGTGTTGTGAACTGCTCGCCATTAAAAATACACCAAGAAGGAGACCGAGTTAATGCAAAATTTGTAGAATATGTAGAGCATGGAAGAATAACCGACTGATTAGCACGACAGCTCCGTGCTGCAGGTAAGTCAGAGAGCCACAGTGCAGTGGTACACGACTGTTGGTGTGACGTAAGTATGTGTATATGGTCGAAAATTACCTCGTCGTCGGACGTATTTGACGGCTGCGTCCACATTGCAGCTCATATGAACTCAATGACTCCACAAAGGCACTACGTAACGAAGCCGGACTCCAATAACTATACCATACCAGGGGCCTCGAGGACAGCCACATCCCGAACACTGATGGATGTTGCACAGCGCCCAATATCCCGACGAGCAGTGCTACGTCGTCTGGCAAAGCGGGACATAATTTGCACGGCGGCCATGGCTGCTTTCGCTGACTGTACAGCATAGAGGTACAATGGTGTGGTGAACGTCGCACATTGAGAGTCGAAGGACAGGACACCCTCTTATCAGACGAATTCCACTTCTGTCAGCAGCATCATGATAGCAATCCATATCTGGAGGTACTGTGGCACTAGACTCGGTGGCGCCTGCATTTTGCATCGCCACGTCAGTTCAGCACTAGTTGTTATGGTGTGGAGTGCCATTGGATTCCTTGCCCGTTCGTATCTCCTATTCATTGACGGTGATGTGACCAGCCAACGTTATATTGATAATATGTTGGACCCGGTTGTGGTTCCTTTAGTAGATGTCCTGCTGGGGATCATATTCCAACAGGATAACTCTCGCCGGCATATGGCGCGTGATGTCCTAGCCTTCCTGGTTGGACACAATGTTCCCCTACTTCATTGGCCGGCGCGTTCACCGATCTCTCGCCGATTGAACAAGTCTGACCATGATTACACTACGCCTCTCACGTCAGCCACGTCCCCAGCTACAGTTGATGAGATGTGATCGGATCGAATGCGCATTGCTTGCCATGCCCCAGGAGGGCATTCAGGGGTTTATCCTCTCTATGTCTTGCCGTGATGCATCCGTTCTGAACGTGGTGCGTCCACAGTCTACTGACCTTCGGCAGTTCTGTTTCGCTATCGCCGCGTTATTACGTATCGCACAGAGCGGTAAGCGTAATCATTTGCTACTTGTACCTTACGGTATCTGTCAATTTTGGAACTGGTAGCTTCTCTCGTTCTTGGTGTAGTATTTTAATGGCGAGCAGTGTAGTATCAAATTCCACTTGTGTTACAAAACAAACAATGGCTTAATTTTGTATGTTGAGCACATTCAATACTCAGATTTGTGTATTTCTAGAGGAATACACAACTATGTACTGAGCTCGAATCTGACAAGAAAGTTACTCAGTGCACTTTACCTCCAAGATACAGAAATATTACTTACTGGGTACGATTTTCAGGATACAAAATACGGAATTTTTCAAAATATGGTACAATTATTTGAGTTTTATAAATTTCCGTTCCTGATGTAAATCAGTGTGTATGTATTTCATATTACTTATTTGATCTTGTACTGACTAGAGTTTCTTTTTTTTTCATAGATGGAGAAGGTAAAATTCTGGTGCGTTGTGGTGAAAACTTGGATTCGACAGATTTTCCCACACTGCAAAACCTGTATTTTAACCAATAATACGAACAGCAAATGGAATCTTCTTGACAAACGGTCATTAGTCATTTTCCCTTTATCTTTCCTAATTTATAATGTGACTTACTGGTGTTATTACATCAAAATATTCAAAGATAATGATCTTAATTGTTCCAAGGGTTGAAGATATGACCATGTATTCTCTTTTGCCAATACGTGGATACATCTAGCTATTAGTTATCCCACGCATAAACTGTATTATAAAACAGCAGTGTAATGGAGTGCATGAAAGTAGTGCAGAGAAGTGTACAAATATATTTAATACATAATAGTAAGTGGAGTGTAAAAATGCATTCAAGTACATCATGATAATGCAATGGAGTGTAAAAATGCA
>JAGDQP010058290.1:0-12585 GCA_022664845.1 Lepisma saccharinum
GCGGCGGAAGCATATACTTCAAAGGATCCGCCCACCAGAGAATGATTTCGGTTTCTTTTGTATTATTGTGGAATTGAAAACAGATAAGAGTCGGAAAAAGAAAGTCATTGGAAATTTTATAATTCACTGGTGATAAGATAAAAATTTCAGCTGGCTACGTACATTTACACAAAAGAGAGAAAGAGGAGGGGTGGGGGCGGTGTTCCATCGTAACTAAAGGGTTAATATATAATTCATACATAAATGAATTTTCATCCAGTTAGTTACATTAGTAAAATGGGTACGTAACATTTGGTCACGATGCTGTTTAATCGCTGGAAGTTTGAATGAGGAATGGGGGAGAAGGGGAAGGATGGAGCATTATTGAAACATTTAGACAGGACAAATATTCTTCACTGTAAACTTTCTTGTAATTGTATAAAGATTTCGTTCTCGATTTTTTATTGTTCCCAATTTACAATAAAATTTAATATTTCTCTGCGCTGTTGTACACTTAGTTAGCGCTAACAGTGTACTCTCAATTCGTACAAGGCGAAGTCAGGGTTGCCACAGACCTGAAAAGTCACGGCGAGGTTAAAAAAAATCAGGGGAAATCAATAAATGAAAATTTTTGGATAATACAAAACTATAAATGAATCTGTTATATGCTACTTTTACGTGGATCAAGGAATTTATTTCGTGAATGTCATGAAAATGAGAGGAATATTAGTCTCACAAATTATATGTGGTGTAGGTTTTTAATGTAACGCTAATCTGGCTGATGGAGATCTTTATAGAGTTTTTTTTCTTGTTGTTAATAGAAGAAGAAAGCAAAACCTTAGAGAAAGGCTCCAATTGAGAAACATACAGTTTTTCAGAGGACAAGACGTTTCGAAGTACTTACGTAGACCATTGTTAGGTAATGTCTGTCGTTACATACGAGACGTTTTGACTTTTTTGTCGTAGGATTATTATTATTATTATTATTATTGTGTTCTGAACCAGTTTGAAACCACGGCATCGGAATCAGGCTGATACTTGGATTATGTGGTTCAGTTATGTTAGTAACAACATTGGTCTCTATGACAGTGTGTGTTGTTGTAATTACGAATGCTCATTGTAAATATTTGAATACAAAGGACAAGTGTATTGAGCGATTATGGGGATAGTGGAAACCTCCTAATTATAAAGTAAATTTTGTTGTTTTTCCAATACCAGAATGTCCATGACAGGGAAAAGTTGGGGAAATTGGTACCGAGCCGCCGTAGCTCAGTGGTTAGAGCGTTGGCGTAGCATTCGGGAGGTCGTGGGTTCGATCCCAGAGACCGACTGAGGTTTTTCAGGGTTTGTCCACAGTCAGCAGGCAGATGCCGGGATGGCACTTTCAACATTTCAACATAGATGCTGGCCTACATATTCCCGATTTATTTCCCCCTCCCCTATCCCGGCCTGAGCCTTAGATGCCTAAAGACCATAAATAAAATTCAAATTCGGGGAAATTGGTCTCGTGGCAACTCTGTAATTTTTTTTCTTACCTCGAGGTGTGTAAGTGTTAAGTAAGTCTCAGAGCAATGAATGCATGGTATTTCGCACGTTAGTAAGGTTTGGAGAACTGATCTTACGCTATGATACAATTTAAAAAAATAATAAGCCTTGCACTAAATGTTCGTACAAAACGCGAATGAAGTGTAGCTCCAATGTTTGGTGTCATGCTCATAACTTTTGGTACTCTTGACCGTTAAAATTCTCAAACAAGTAGGCCTTCAGATTTGGCAGTGGTTAGCACGCTCACTTTCTCCCCATGGTCACTGCTTCCATTCCCTCGGGTGGTTCGGAGCCAACTTGACCAGAAGCTGTAGGTTCCGTCCTTAGAAGCTCACTAAATACTAAGTTTTGACGTACACTGTTCGGAAAGAGTTGGACTAGGTATTTCATTATGAGCTCTTACATCAGTACTAAACGCAGCTGTCCTTTTATTTGCAAATCAATAAAATAGCTTTAAGAATATGTAGGGTAATTTTGTTTACACTATTAACCAATCTCAGACTTGATGCTCTAAGGTGTTTAAGTTCCATCTCTACTTCGTTTTTCCATTAACTAATTAGACAACGAGCCGAAGCATGCTTGCAAAGTACGTGGGTAGTCCCGATCTCTATATAGATCGAGGATCCTGACTAAGGTTTTCTCTCAGTAATGCAATACAAATAGCCCGGTACCTTCTCAATTTTTCCCACTACAGACAAGAGTAAAAGTTCATAATGTAACATCCTGTAGTCGGCTATTTTGTTTGTATTGGTGTGTCCTGAACGAATTATTGTGTTATATTATTTATAAAAAAAATGTCAGTGAATATTTTTATCTAATGAACCTTAAAATTCTGATTTTTTTTTTTTTTTTTAGTGATATTGATGACTCAGCTTCCATCGTCTTTAGAAACAATTTGAAACTTACTGAGAACAGTGCATTAAGAAGAAACAGTGCCTTCGTATTTGATGATGACCGGGACAACGTAGATACATTTAATGCAAATGCTAACGAGAAAAGTGATTGCGATGTCAGTTCAAACGCCGAAGATCCTTTTCAACCTCTGGATGCTTTCGGTGATGAATTTTCAGCCAATAATCAGTTGCTGTGTGCTCCAGATAATGCTTTACTTGAAATTAATGTAGGAATCCTTGAGGAGTACGATGAGCAGCTTAATGCTGATGATTATGATTGTGGTAATCGTGAAGAAATGGAAGATAATGAGCAGGTTGATGAAGTCTGCGATGAAGATAATGTGCAGTTTGATGAAGTCGGCGGTGAAGATAATGTGCAGTTTAATGAAGTCGGCGATGGCGAGTTCGGAATTGTCAGTTCGAGTTCTGAAAATGTAGTACAGGAAGAAGAATGTGAGAATTTACCTGGTACAAGTAGTCAGGTAAGGAGACTTTCAGTTGTTTTAATGATCAACCTAACGTTTTTAGTATTAAAAAAAAGTTGTTGGAATGGCGCTGGTGTGCTCGTATAAGAAAAGGTAAGGGAACCGTACGCGCCGTCATAGCGGGTGGGGTGACCGTGGTGTGTCTGAGTCGGGGAAAAGAGGAAACTGGAGTGAGATACTGTCTCGTGCGTGTTGCGGTATGTCGAGATTTGAGGAAAAATGCAATATCAAGTTTCTGGTTGAGAAACATATCCCTCTGGTGAAGTAGTCACCTTACTCGTCTGATTTGGCCCCACCAGATATTTTACTGTTCCGCATCCTTAAGATGAACATTTATCTACAATCGAAGACGTGAATGTAACAGTTCCTAAACGAGATGTTTCAGTAGTGCAGCTTGCAATAGCAGAGCCGGTGGAGAATCTCTGCCGATTGACAGTACACAACAACGGTGTCCGGATGTCGGATAGGTACACTTGATTAGGGTGCGTTTCGATGCGGAATTACGGAAACTTTTTGTTACTAGTTCGTATATATAATTCATGTTCTGTGCAGGTAAACATCCTGTACGTACACTATTCCCAAAAAGTAATTGGGGTCCTGTGTTCCCACTTTCTGCGCAGGTTCCTTCTACACTTTCTGAACCGTACTACAAAGTATGGACTGGCTGGCCATTTCGTCCTGTAAGTGCTCAGTAGTATTTCGGTAAGAGTTTTTGTCGCGTGAGCGCTTGATAACAGTGTGTAAACTCAGGACAGTTTATCGAAGTAGTGATTAATTTTGCGAAGGTGGTTAATGAAATCGACTTGAACCTGTCCTGACTAAACTAAAAGTAGTAAGGTCACGTATTATTATCACCACTCGGAGTTAATTTTCCAAGAAACTTTAGAGAGAGGTATAACATATTACAAAATACTTAAAGGCAAGGAAAAGTGTTTCGTAGGGCTCTGCCAAGAATATTTGTAACATATTTTTGAATTGCTCTCTCGCTATTAGAGGGTATCTTCAGCCTTTAATGTTGCTCGTCTTCCTCAAGAGTTCTTGTGTATAAGTTCTTAAATGATTTGTATTTGCTATTTGTTTGTTCTGACTGAACGTACACTATCTATTATAGAACGTTAATTTTAATTTAATTTAATTAACAGACTTTGCAATCAGTCACTTCGCAAACCGGTAAGAGATTTAGAAGATTCATTGCCTTCGTTTTAGATACCATCGCAGCGTTCGTCTGGTGAGGGGTAACGAAAATTTTGGAAAACCACAATCAATTTGACTGTTGGGTACGAGGTTTAAATCTGTATCACCTTCCCAGTTCTGATACAACTTTTTAGCCCACAGGTAGCACAGCGTGTGGCTGGTAGATAAGCCAGAAAAATGATCTGCATAAATGCAGTAACAGAAGCATTTACCATAATGGATTAATTATTTATTGTCAAATCTTTCTGCTAGTTTCGAATGAATATTTTCTTTATTTTGACTGATTTATTCCAAACTTAGAAATAGGTATTCAGAAAGTATCAAAATTCTTATTTAAAGTATCCAACAGTGAAGTAAAATTGGATGAAATTTAGGGAAATTTTTCCATTTCTCTTTCTTTTAGATAGAGCGCAAACATGAAGATATTCATTTAAGCTATTTTTTTGTATTGGATAAGTTTATTCCGTAATTATATTCACAGTTGTTGTTCATTTATAACTACTACATATTTCATATTTTAATTACTTTAAGATTAATATCTTTATTTATGAAGTATAATTTGGAATTTCTTGTAGAGTAAAATAAAAGTGGTGAACAGTGTGTAGATGAAAAAAAATATCTGTTTCTTTATGTAATGGTCCCCGTGTTTAGCTTCTCATCAGTTCGTTTAGGACGTTAATAACAATTCATTGAATCACACCCGTAGGTCTTTGCCTAAGGTTCAATTAAATCGCGTGTCTATTGAAGCAGGGAGTTCTACATAATGTGAGGAAATTACATTGACGCATAACTGTTGCAATAATCATTTTAAGAGTTACTTTGATCTTTTTTCCTAGTTTTCGAATTTCATTATAGCCTTTAAGCAATTGTGAATCAGTCCGGGGTAGTGGGGAAAAGAGGCCGACCAGTGCCTAGTTTCGACGGTACCATCCCGGCATTAGTCTGATGTGACAGGGAAAACCCTGGACCTCCCGAATGCGAAGCTAACGCTCTGCCAACCGAGCTTCGTCTGCTCGGTCCTTTTTCCTAGAAATTTGTAAGATTCTTTGTAGACACACACTAAATATCTACGGTAGGGGTGTTCGGAAGTGCGAAGTCAATTCCGAAATTTCCCTGTTTCGACTTTCGAAATTCTGTATTTCCATCGTTCCGGAATTCCGAACACTGCTAATCTACGGTTATAGCTTAGAACTGAGACCAAAATACTTCTCGTATTCTCTGAAAAAGGCGAAAGAGGGACTTGCGTTCTCCCAAAGTTTTCTTTATCTGGTACAGTGGAAACCTTATGCTAATACTCGTAGGATTTCTCCGGGGTTGATGTAAATACGTGCAATACCCGTATTCTTATTTGTGTATGCTTAAAATATTTCTTTTATTATTGTGGTGCTAATAAACTGACAAAGTATAGGATTTTGAGTCTTGTATGTTTAAGTGTATTCAAAAGCGTTATACAGAAAGTAATTCTGAATACATTGTCGGTGGTTTTAATCGGGAGTCTGAACCATGTAATTACAAAAATGAATTTACATATAATTTAAAATCACTTCATGAACATACATTAAACTGGTTTATAAATAACTTTTTTTTAAACGTGAATAGAATGAGTAATAAATAATTAAACTAGTATTTTGCCCGAAAACTTGCTGACTTCTTCATGGAGACATTTATGGTATATTTCATTTAAAACAAAAACACTGAACTGCTGAACAAGACTATATTATTCGTAAAAAATAAATTACACGTAACGTTTCGACCTTCTAGCAAAGATCCTCATCAGACATACACTGAGTCTGTACAAAAAATTACACACACATAAATACAAGCCCAATAATCTGCCTGCTCCCTCATTGGCCGGAACAATCAGTCAATCAGAGACGCCATAAAACATCCCATGTTAAAAGAGAATCAACATGAAGCAAACTTAGAGCCCCCTAACACCTCAATTAACATACATATCTCTGTGTTTGTCAACAATAATCTTCCATTCTTTATTAATGCTAAAACCTTTGGTCCAGTTCATTAAGTTGTTATCTTCTTCTTTTTCTATCCACCAGGCCTCCTTCCATTTTCTAGGCCACATACTATCTTCATGTTCTAACACAATCACTTTTTCCCAGTCCACATTATGTCCTTTTTCTTTTACATGTTTGAATATAGCATTACTCTCTCTACCATATTTCACATCGCTTTTATGTTGTTTAATTCTTTCTTTCAACAATTTACCCGTCTCTCCAATATACTTCATATCACAATCCTCACAGTTAATACAATAAATGACACCGTTCTGCTCCTTCTTCCCTTTATCCTTTCCTTTACTTCTGTTCAAATCCAACAAGTTTCTACTACCTTTTCTGTACACACTCACACCCTGCTTTCTTAACATCTTTTTAATAATCTCTGTGTCCTCTCAACCCTATAATGCCTTTCCATACCACCTCTTTTCCTTCCTCATCTCCTTCTCTTCTCCTAGAATCCACAGATGCCTTAATGATATCCCTTTTACTATACCCATTCTCATATAGCTGTTCCTTATAAGCTTTTACATTCTTTTCTACATTTTTGCTACAAATCCTAGTAATTCTTGTCAACATATTTCTTATAAAATTAGTTTTGGTGCTTTTATCCACATTACTTTTCTTATTACAATAAATACCAGCATTGCATTCTTTTTGATACCATTGAGTTTTAATTCTCCTCCCTTCTTTACTCATTAAAATATCAGGATAACATAAGCTACCTCCCTTCTCTATCTCCAGCTCTAACTCTATTCCTTTTTCTTTATCCTCAATGTCTTCTACAAACTCTATCAATTCTTCTTTAGAGCCTTCCCATATCCCAAAACAATCATCAACGTATCTACATAAATACTTAATCTTCCCTTTTCCCTTCTCTACCACCTTCCTCTCCCATACATTCATAATGATATCAGATAACACAGGACTAATCTTAGACCCTTCCTTAATTCTATATATGTCATTCTTCACTTTGCAAAAAACAAAATCCCAATTTAAGTTGAGGACTTTCCTAACTTTCTCCCATTTCCAACCTTTCACCCCTTCCTCCCCCATTGCACCCTTAACAATATCAAGTATAGCAGCCCTCTTTAAACTTGGAAACATAGCTTTACAATCCAAACTAAATAAAATACATTATTTAGAAAGTACGATAAATGACGCCGGTCCTTTCTCCAGTAAAATTATAGCTCTTGAAATTTGGAGCAAAATACTGTTGCAGTTTTTTTCCTCTTTCACATCCTGGGGTAGCCTATAACGTGTTCAAAGGGGTGGGGGTGGGGGAATGTTACTTTATTTCGATAGATATGAAATTCGTAACCAAGTTCAATGAATGGCTAAATTTCATCAAAGAATAATTTCACACAATGTTGAACTTTACCAAAATTCTGTTAATTAACAAAAGCAAACGATGTTTTCAGCATTTTGTGGAGACTCATCCTTTAACCGTTTATTAATTAATAGTTTTCAGATGTTAGTAGGTACAGAGTTCATGGACAACATAGAATGTATCTTAACGATTTGAGAGTGATTAATTGTATTTGATGATGTAGGAAGATGATTCAGTCATTGAATGAAGTTGATTTTCATTTGTTTGCAGGACCACGTAGTAAATGTTCCAAGCCAAAGTCAACGTCCATTAACCAAAAAGGAGAAACGAGTAATACGAGAAAGGAGGAGAAGGCAGAAAAATAGCAGGCTTGCTCGTTTGAAAACGTCCATTGAGGCCAAGAAAAATGAACCTCAAAAAGGTTAGTTGCTGATTGTGCAAAGTGCCTTCTTTTTATTGTCGACAGTGTGTTGGTGGTGTTGTTAAGTCAAGCAGCTTTATTGTAAATGGAATTTTGTACGTTAAAATGAATTTACCCTAGCTTCTGTGCTCTTACATGATATGAAAAAAATTGTACTCCAAAATTGTACAGCCTACATTATAAACATTTCTTCATGACAAAATCTATACGAGATTGAATCTAACATATTTTCCGTATCCAATAGTCGCACATAATATAACTTCCGTTCTTTAAGCAATCATCTGCAATTAAGTTTGATCTCAAATTGACCTAAGTCTCTGAATCTCACTAGTACATCTGTACATTGTACCTTGCAAAAGGTCAGATAGTGTGTGATTTTTGGCTATGTTTTTTTTTCTTTTACAGACAATCCTTAAAAATCCAAGTTTTCGACCTTGGCTTGCCTCCATATTGAAAAAAGCGTTTCTAATATTGGTCTGCTTGTTGGTGAAACTGCTTGAAATAGAAGTACGAGCGAAGTAAGGGCATAGATAACAGTATTGATTCGTTTTAGGAGGGGAAAGGGAGGGGTTTGAATGCTGAAAAGCAGAGAAGAACTTTTGTCGTGTGCAGTTTCGTGAAGATATATTGAGAATGATATAATTTTATTTAGATGCACAGTGGGCTGAAATCCCAGAAAGCTAGTCCAAATATGAAAACATGGTTCAATTTGCATGATATTATGTATACATAGGTTTTCGAGGTCGCTGATAACGATTATGAAGTCAAAAATCAAAATGGCGGATCCAGTATGGCGGGCATTTTTTTTTTTTTTTTCAAAATTCTCCAGATAGGCTGAAAATTAGTTTCATAATATTTTTGAGGTCACTGATAAATGATTATGAAGTCAAAATTCAGAATGGCGCATCCAATATGGCGGGCAAATTCCGAGGTATAATTTCCAGATTTGACCAATCGACCAAAGGGTATTTTTACTTGTTAACCTGGGGTAACTGTTCCCGGGTGTCAAATCACGGGTTAAATAACTTTGTACAACTTTATTTAATTACATTTTTTATTCCAAATGAGTCATAATTATCCTTTTTTGGAATTCTGGACATTTAATGGAAAACACGTGCATAAATCCTACAAGGGCACCTACGGGCCGCTGTTTTTTGTGAATTCCATTAGATTATAGTATTGAGTGTGTCTTAAAATCAATATGTTGACGGAATTCTGCGGAATTCATAATTGTTTTTCCTAGATTTGTCAAAAATTTTGTTTTTAATTTTATCTTTTTTGGTGAACTTCAACGATAATTTGTTATAATTTCAACTTTTTTTCTATTATTAAAACAAAATTCTGCGTTAATCAGGATAAATGTGTGCTAGAGCATTAATATTAGCCTCATTACGTTCAGTTTTAAGTGGAGCAACATCACAAAGATTACCTAAGTAATAACTCAGATATTAAATAAAATTGGGGAGTGGGGTTCAAAATGTCAAAAACTTGAAAACATCGCTTGATCGTTGTTGTTGTGAATATCAAAACTTACAACAATAAAGCTCTTTTAACAATGAACAAAAAAGAAAATTAAAAATCAGCACTGCTCAAACTCTTAAATTGGTTATGAACTTTCTTTCCTGAAAGTTAGAACTCTCTAGGCTTGAATGTGTAGGAGCAGCATTGAAATTTCGTGCAACGATAAAAATACATTATATATATATATATATACGGAGATAGTGCTGCCATCTTTTGTTGGAAATTGTTGCTTCACATTAACCTTAATGAATGTAAAATGAGTTTTGCAGTTGTTGAA
The DNA here is from genome assembly GCA_022664845.1 of Lepisma saccharinum. Taxonomy (NCBI): domain Eukaryota; kingdom Metazoa; phylum Arthropoda; class Insecta; order Zygentoma; family Lepismatidae; genus Lepisma; species Lepisma saccharinum. The sequence continues at coordinate 9,658 of JAGDQP010058290.1, forward strand.
GGACATTTTATGTATACCTCAGCCTAATAGACGGTAACATATATAAAAGAAAACGATGAAAATTTTTTTTTTGAGCTCTTATTATTTATGAAATAGATACATTTTTGAAGCTATTCGATATCCATCATCATGTCGCTTATGTAGATCTTGTAAAGTGGTTGTTGGATTATACTTTGCATCGCCAACTTCCGATGGCACTTCCTTTTCATGTCAAACATGATAGTTCAACCCTGCTCATGCCATGTGGGCTTTGTGGTGGACAAGCACCATGTGCGTGGGTTTTCTCGGGGTACTCCCGTTTTCTCCCACTTTCTTCATTCCACCAATTCATCCCATCATCATCCATACAGCCTGAGCCATAGTTGCCTAAAGACCTTAAAATAAATTCACATGATAGTTCAATACATACGTGTCATGTCACCCCCTTTAAACCATCCTCCGGCAGGAAAAAACATCTTTTATATGTCCTATGCAGTGATTCGGCTCCCCTTGTTGAGGGTGTCACCCCCAAATCCTCGAGGTCACCCCCAAATCCTCGAGGACACCCCCCAACTTTAAATTATTTTACAGTCAGAAATCGATAGGAACTGTCCAAACCTCCACTTACCCTCCCAGTTTTGACTTTACACCCTCCAGACTCAAAATCCTGGCAGAATCTCGGGTAGTATGTATGTGCAAAGTTTTGTTACAATTATGCTTCCACTTATCTTGTTTTAGACTCGCAAAATGGTGCCTTTACGTGACCAGATGCTCGGAGGGATCTCTGCACCCCCCCTTCTTTTTTTTCCGCCGAAAAGAAAAAAAAAACCACATATTCGCATCTTTTATGTCTACTATGTATGTGGGAAGTTTCATCCAATTTCATATCTTTGTGTCACTGCCAGCCGTCGTCTGAAATATATTTCAGGGAGAGATTTTGTCCCCTCAGATCTTTTTTCCTCAGTTAGGAAAAAATACACCTATTCGTTTATTTTATATGTAATTTCTATCTGCCAAGTTTCGTGGAAATCTTTGTGGATGCAGCAGTGCGTGTGGGTTCAGAAAAGCAGGGCTCAACTGCTCATCGATATGTAACTTTTGCGTCGGACAGCCGTACACAGATGTACCTGAAGTCGTTGTCGACAGTGACACTGAAGTTAGGGATACTCCGTCAGTTGATTGAACGCTTAGATGAGGAGGGAGGTATTTCAGAAATTGAACAGCTTGATGATGATATAATGACCGTGGAAGTTGAAGGGATCATTCCCGGTTCTTTAAGCGACGAAAATTGTAAATATTCCTGTTACTGTGTTTTGAAGTGATGGCAAATTTTTCATTATTGTAACATGTTTGTTGAACAAAGTAATAACTTTTATGGCACTGCTTTTTTGTATGTATTTTTTAAAACTACCTAAACTTCGAGGAGGTGTACTGAGGAAAGCCATTTTGTATTCAATCTGTAGCAAATTTACTCTTCTTTAATATTCAAAATGACCCGTTCGTCATAACACTCATCGGTGAGGAGATATTTTGTGATCAAAACTTATTGACGCATGTTTTTTAACGAACTCTCGAAAACTACATAAATTTGGAAGAGCTATTTCGAAACTGTTAGACGGAAGAGAGCTTTTCTGCAATCAAATTGTAGCAGATTCAATATTGAAAGGAAATGACCACGTCTACCATAAAACCCAACGGTTAAGAGATATCACGTGAAAACAAACAAACAAACAAAAGAAAAAGGTCGACATTGTGTTTTTTCACTATGGAGGTATGGAAGTCAGTGTAAAGCTTCTTCGTATCCGTGTGCCTGACTTTCGTGACCACAGTACGCTACTTCTTTTCTTCAGATGACTCCTCAATTGTCCTTGCGCTGCTGACTCAACACCGAAATTTTGACCCCCCACCAGGAATCGAACACGGGACCGCTCACACTGAAATTGAGCGCGCTACCGACTAGGTCACGCAGGAGGCTTGCCAAAATGAACGCACTTGTAGAATATTTTTCGTGTTCTAAGTGAAGAATATATAAGAGTTTAGAGCTTTAGAACTATTTTAATTTCTCCATAATCGATCAAAAAATCTATACTTTTCAATATCGAAAATCAAATATTTTTGAGCGTGAAGCGTTTCTTAACCCGTCTTAGAAGACTTTTTATCTGCTCATATTGATGAAAGTTTCCGAGCTGAAAGTTATAACCTTATTTTTAAATACCGTATGTAATATCTTAGGGTGAGTCTACTGCTCGTTACATTCATAATAGGAAACTTAGTAAAAATTTTGGGGAACTATTTTTGGGGCGAATTTTCATAGTGTACATCGAACGAAGCCATAAACAATTAAAATAGTTTGAGAAATGTACGCTATACAATGTAGATTTGTTTGGAAAGTAAAGAAATGCACATGCCATAAGTTTACAAGGCCGAGGATTACAAAAGCATTTTAGTCTGACGAAGTTCTGTAATCGTGTTGCCGCGGAGGCAAGATAGGTGTGAAAGATTTACTGTAGTGGCAAGTAGTATCGCATGTGTGGCTGTGCATTCAGTTTCAGACCCAAGTGGAATTGGGTCCTGCCATAACGTAAATCACAAATCAAGATGAAAGCACTTAATATTTCTTTCAAAGTACGTTTCTATTTGCCAACTGTGAAACGTACTATTCCAAATTTAAACATGTTTAGGTTTAAGTCCTGCTTCGGCCATGTCTTTCCTCAGTTTTATCATGTAGATACCGGGATAGTACTTACACCAAGACTGGCCGCTACTTACTTGTGACAGTGTCAGGCCATAGAATGCAAATGAAATACACGAAGAAAGAATGAAATGTTTTGTTGCGGTTATTCCAGCATGACACTTGCCAGTAAGCCTGTTAATTTTTCTAAGGACGCAAAATAAATTATCCAATAAAATTGTAACTTAGGATTAATAGTGGATGATCACGTGCCAAAA
>JAGDQP010058292.1:0-12585 GCA_022664845.1 Lepisma saccharinum
AAATATTATTTTTCATTTTAGAGGAAGCTGAGTTTATTTTACTTTTGCGCTACAACGTTAGCGAACTACGTTTATGATCTTGCAACGCCACAGCACGTTGGTCAGCAGACGTGAATGGGGGGCAAGAAGTTTGCTCGGTTGTTATATGGAAAAGCATCAAACTGAAGTCTTCAGCATGGTTTAGTGATTCATTTAAGTGTTGTGTGTTCTGATTTTTAACATGGTAAGGTAGACGCTTTTTATTTCTCCGTAATTTGATGTATATATATGTGCACATTCCGTGTCCTGGATTAATCTGATGTAATTTCAATCATTGACATATTTATTACGTTCATAACTTGCATTGCTTCGTTTGTTCCTTGCTAGGAACCAGAATCTTATTATTTGAGATGTATTTGTGACTATTGATATATTGCTGTTTAATGGGATTACTATTATTTATTTATATCGCTTTGTCTGAGTAGTGGGAAGGCTAAGATTTTTCTCCATTTATTAAGTATGTCAGTAGGCAACTAAAGTTACCATCATCGAAAAAATTGTTACGAAGCGAAGGAAGCTATAAGGAATATTCTTTAATCTGTGGCTATACTGTCAGTAAAATCAAAACGATTGTGCTGCCATCTGTTGACAGAAGTTTAGGGGCAAGCTTAAATTGCATTACAAATGCTCATTTAATTTTTGTTTATTATGAACTGAATTAGAATCTATCCTCATTATATTTAACTATGTGAATTAACTCAGATTTCATTTAGTACAGCCCGGAAGTTGATTTGTGGAGAATACTAGGCTGAAATTAAATTTCTTCTAGTAAGCAAGTAAGCACAAACTTTGTGTTGATATTTCCTTTCCTTTCATAGACCAAATGAATCATGTGTCACTAGGGTCGCTAGGATCACAAGTATACGCGAAAGTACCTCAGTGTCTGTATGTTACTTTTACAATGTTACTATTGTCTTTAAAATGTATCAAAGTTCCCATCTAAATGAAGTGTTAACCATGTCTTCTACAATGAAAAGGGGGCGCAAAGAGATATGTTTGTTGGGTGAGTGGTAGAACCGACGGATTGATCGTTGTTCTTATCAATAAGGCTGAAACATTAATAAATATAAATTTTTATTTTCACTACCACTGGCAATCTTGTTGTTTCCGAAAATAGAAATATTATGTTAGCAAGCAAGTATCCAGGAACTTATTTTATGGAATGTCAAGAATTTTTGGGAAGGATTCATAAATGAATTTAAATTATATATAAAATGTCTAAAATTTCGCCGAAAATTATATTCAACTCACAAAATAACAATGGGGTCACTTCCCAAGTGGGCTTTGTGGTGGACAAACACCGTGTGAGTTGGTTTTCTTGGAGTTCTTCCCACAGACAGTTTCTTCATTCCATCATTATCATCCATCTCATTATCACTGTCTCCCTTAGCCTCGGTGCCTAATGGTGGGACATTAAACTAAAAAACGCAAGTTTGGTGGGGAATCTGCACCCCTGAACACATTCCTGATAATGTTAGACGAAAGCTAGAATAATCTACTAATCCTTCTTCTTCGAAGCCTGCTTTTATTTTGGTGGATTCTAAATATAGATTGTAACGTATATATATTTTGTGGAAAATCCGAGGAACAGCGATTTGCTTATAAACTTAAAATTTAGTTTTCATATTGCATTGCAGGATGTTGCTGTAAGGGATTTCTCTTCCATTGCAATCGATCAAGGCCATGAACAGCTAAACAAGGTACTCAAGGGAACAGGGGGAGTAATTGGCTTAACTCAGGATCCAATTGCTCTTCTGAACTAGTCTGCATTTGCTCCTGAAGTAAATAAGCGACTTGAGGACTTTAAAATTTCTTCTGGGTATGAAAACAATGAATATAATGAGTGTGACCACTTTCATCATGATGAAATGGCAAAAGGACAAGAAGATTTTCTATATATTGTGAAGAACATGATTGAAGCGATTCGAAAGAATGGAAATCCATTTCTCGAGTTCGGCAGTGAACTAGTGAATCTTCAAGGAGACGTTAGCGAAGACAAAGAATCAGTGTCAATTCTTTTGGATAAAGGTAAACACACAATATGACAGTTTCGTGAGTGAAGTCCTCATTAGAAAAAGTAAACCATTTGACACCCCAATATTAAAAAATCATTTTGCTGTTCAAAACACCAAAGCGTAACGGGTACAAGAACAGCAAGTAAGAATATTAACATGAAATGTTTCTGTTTTGGGCCAAATGCACAAAGCTACACAATCAAGAAAAGGTAATGTGGACGAATTCTTTGCTCATGAATTTCCAGAATATCCTCCTTCAATTGCAAGTAACGTTGACAAGATGTACCGTTCCAAGAAATCTGACGTTCTTGTGTGCCTCCGGAATGAGGTTCAGGCCAATGGCGCAACCGATGTCATTTCAGCCGAGCCTTTAAATTATCATGCTATTATTTGGGATGGTGGAGCCTTAATTCATTTTTTGACTTCTACGTCGGTTCAATAACATTTGAAGACTACTTTTATATGTGTTTCTTCAGGCAAATTAAAATTGAAATGAGAAAAAAATTGGCATTACATGTTGTCTGGGACACTCACTTACTTTGAAACTTCCATAAAAAACGAGACAAGTGAAGATCGAGGTCATGGAATGAGACAGAAGGTAGGTCCAGATGTAAGGATACCCAAAGATTGGTCAATGTGTTTGCGTCACTCACAAAACAAACAGGAATTATTTAAATTTCTAAGTGACGAATCTGTTTCAAACCTCAAAGATGTACAAAGTGATTTCTACATAACTGCAGGGAATACCGTTTGCCATGTTAGGCCTGGAAATAACATGACAGAAAGATGCAACCATAAAGAAGCTGACACCAAGATTGTGTTACATGTGCTGCACTCATTGAGAGAAGGAGCAAGGACAATACTAGTACGAACCGTGGATTCCGATGTTGTTGTCATTTTAGTTTATCATTTTAACAGCTTCTTAGAAATTTCAGAAGACTGTCAACTGTTGATACATTTCGTAACAGGAAATTAGAATAATTGATGTACAGAAGATCACAGCAGCCTCGGACCACTTAGAAGTCGTGATCTGCCACTATGGTATGCTCTCGCTGGATGTAACTCAACTTCTTCAATAAGAGGAAAGTCGAAAAATATGGCATTTAAAGCATGGAAGATTAACCCTAAGTCGCTAACTGAAGCATTGGTAAACACTGTAAAGATAATCCTTTCACTCTTCTGGATTTTGAATTCAAATCTATTGAACTATTTTTTTTAATCTATATGAAAACCAGGAAGAAGACACCATCAAAGGTTTAAGGAAAACAATATTCTGCCACAAAACACAAAATCCAGAAAAATTGCCTCCTACACAGAATGTTCTTCTGCATCATTACAGGTGTTCTATTTACCAAGCAAGTCTCTGGGCTTCTGAAAACATGGCCGAAATAACACTTCCAGATCCTTGCAAATATGGGTGTAAGAAAAAAGCAAATAGGCTCCTACTAATATGGATCATCATCCCATTGCTGCTAGTACCTGTCAGGAGATGGTAAAGTGTGGATGCAAGAAGAAGTGTTCAAAATCATGCGACTGCACGAAGAAATTATTAAATTGTACTGCACTTTGCAAGTTTTCAAGTAAACATAAATGATCGGCCTTATAAAATGTAAAAGTTATTACTATTACAGTAGTTTGCTAACGTTGTAACGGGAAAGTAAAACTAAACTTAGATTCTCCCAAAAAGAAAAATTATGTTTCCATAATTAGTATGTCAGAGATTTTAGATACAAATGATTACAATGCAAAACAATATTGCTACCTGAAATAATATGAAACTTAATTCAGTAAAAATAAAATTTTGTCAGCACTCGCATTTGTTATATAATTTTCAACTCAGAAAACGGTATCCAAAATTTATAGATAACAGTATATGAAAGGGATTCTGGACCATTACAAATTCATTTTGTATAAAATGCAATTAGCTTGCTTTACTTTGGTGCAAAGAATACGATTCTATCTTCTTTCTGTGGAAAGTTATACGGTTTTAAACATTTTACTAGAATATTTACGGGCGGCCATATTGATGACGCCATAGGTTTTGGTCTATTAGAATGTCACTTCTCCCACCCAATATTATTAACTAGGTGACTTAAAGACTAAATCTGCAGTGGTTGTGCATCTTTAACTCTTATTTAATGATACAAGTATGACATACCTATAAATTACAGCTACGAAGCCGCCACACCATATCTCATATAAAATCACATTACTACCTTATATGAAATGATAAAGAAAATATATTGGTACCGTTTTATAGATCATAATAAGATCTACATTTTTTGTTACTACAATATATTTAGAATTCTTGATAATTACGGAGTTATTCAGATTTCAAATTAAAAACGCGTGTCAAAAAATATATTTTTCAAGTTTGCTTCAACATATCTAAAACATGGCACAATATACAGATACTACAACTATCTGTGTATAATTCGCAGTTAATTTACTTTGTTTTGGGACAAAAACGACGGTTTTACCTCTATTCTGTGGGAAATTATAAGCGTTTAAAATTCTATTGCAAATTCTACGGGCGGCCATGTTGATGACGTCATGACTCTTGATCTACTGGATCGCGAGTTTGCCCCCCCCCCTCTACTATTAGTGTATATGACGCAAAGAATGAATCTGCAGTGGTGGACAAACTTTTACATTCACGGTAACTCCCACTCAATGATTCATACCTGCTATGTCTTTTATTCACAACAACTCCCCAATTGTATCCTATTACGAATTGATTAAAACATTTGCATAGTTAAAATTAACACAAAAAATTGGCATCTATTTACAAAGTAGTTTTGTAAACATTTCATGTAACTGCCAGAGGAGGTTGAAAATTAGGTATAAAACTGTCATGTGTGTATTGTGAAGTGTATGTTTTCGCCTCCTAATATATATTATAACCACAGCACGGGATTTTCGAAACAGCGAATTTTTTTTATATATGTTCTGACTCCTACATTCAATGTCCAAGAAGATGATATAGTCACGGAAAAAAGTATTACGGAAACAAGCATCTAGTTAAAAAAAAAAGTTCATAGATAGACACCCATAGCTTGAACCTGTCTCTTGCAGTCCCTTAAACATATCACGGCTTAGCCATAGGTGAGTGTCTGGCCCATAAATATAAGGTAAATGAACAAAACAAAAACAAACAAAAAGGACGCTAAATATTATGTTCCCGAAATACTTTTTTGGGTTCCTTTACGCCGAGGGAAATTGTCCCTTAAATATGCGGGGGACTTTCGACTCACAGCACATGTTTGGCCATTAAATAAAAGTTAAGTAACTGAATAAATACTCCCAGAGAGTACGCAATAAATATAGGTTCTACACAATAGAAAGGGAGGTATATTCTCACTATATACCAGCATTATTCATGCCTGAATATTTTCAATACATGGAGTATTCATTTTATGCCAATGTCCGCCTTCGGAATATTTCAGGATTATTGTTAACTTTCCAATTACATTTTAACTTTCTACTACTACTATACTTTTTATCCTTGTAGCGCTAAAATACAATATTTTGCAGTGTAACGTGCATCTTTCTCTAATATTCAAGGTTAGTTTTATTATATGGGAATATATTAGAAATATTCCCTGTATATTTTCACGATATCAAGTATTCTAATCCCGGGACAAGTTCCGGTATATTTCTAATTACCTAGGAATACTCCCGGATTATTAGGAATTAAAATGTAACAATCCTGGAATATCCTTCTTGCAAGGGAGTCATTTTAAACACATGCATAGAATGAGAAACGAAGGAGTCTAAAAACACGTAAATATTCGTATCATAGAACTTTTGACTTTTGCTCTGGGAAATACATATTAAAAGAAAAACAAAGCAGAGTTTACTTCCATAATATTCAGTGCTGTTCCACAGGGAATATAAAACTGTCAGTTATCGGACGTTTGACTGCATTAATAATAATAATACTTATTCCTATAAGCGCCACTTTAAACTTCCACGGCGCATAAAAACTGCATAATCTGTTATTGTTTATTTCATTTTTCCTGAACTTTTGTTATTTTGGATAATAGTGGGCACTAATTTGTCTATAAGTGATTGAATGAAGAAATGTTGCATTTTGGTTTAAAAAACTTAAAGAACGAAGTTGGCTATTTCCAAACATGAACTTAATAATTCATGGCTTCTGTATGTAGTTGGCAAAATAGAATATAGTAAAAGTGCCAGAATTTGAAGTACTAAAGCAAATCAACATAGGTTCAAATCCTGTTCAAGACAAGTTTTTTAACAAAGCGGTCGTGAAGAATCTAATCATTACTTCTCAGACAAAACAGAGAATATTTCCAACTGTAGAATGAATCACCTGAGTCATTATAGAAAGGAAGACGATTTACGAATGTTGGTTGGAAAAGTCCAAATTAAGTCTCAGGGGAACAGTTAAGAACACGACATTGATATGAAGTATCCATTTTCATGTTATTATTCGTAGAAACAAACACTATAGCATTTGTTAAGCACATTCTGGATAAAGTCGTCTGTGGAGTATCGCTATCGTGCTCGACTTCTAATCTGAAAACCTGAGTTCGATTCCCCACCAGTCAGTTTCTTTTTCGCATACACTGAAGTATTCAAAGATTCATCTCCGGATTGTGGAGAACTTAACGAAGTATCACTGGTCAGAATCCGAGTACACAGGTGTGTGTGCTGTTTAGCATAATGATAATGTTGTTTTCATATTTTTCATTGATCTTTCTCTCTTCCTCTCTTTCTTGATGTATTGTTATCGTGTCTTCGCTGCTTCTTTCTCTTCTTTTACTTCTCCCTCTCTCTATTCATGTTTATTTCTTCTCTTCATTTACACATACTCTCTGTGATTGTGGGTATTCCACAGCCAAATCTGGGCCACTTTCGATGACCCAGTGATGACTTTGGTCACTGAGCCAAACGTGAGTGACCCGGTCTGGAAACTCTATTTAACTGGGAATTTCGGCGTCGTATTTTTCTTGTTCTCGGGGTCACATCTCCGGTCCTGGTCACCCCTTAAAGAAACATTGTTCAAACGGAACGAAATAATTAAAATCTCTCCTTCATCCTACGGGTTATCAAGTCTAAATCGAGTCAATGGGTCAGCATGGGTTCGAATCTTACACCCGACGAAACAGTACTAAACTTGACCAGCATCCCGGGACAACCGGTGACCCATTTCAGCTCTGCCGTGTTCATTCCATCTGTGCGAATTGTTATAAACACTAGTTCATTAGTGTTGTAACTATTAGAACGTTATATTCGCAATAGGTGGAATATAGAGTGGCATGTGCAGACGAGATACAATTTAAGACATGAGTAGCAATTGGCACCCTTTTTTTGCTTCAAGAGAAGAAATCTTTTTATGTTGGTTCGGGACCAAATTTGTTTCCATCCTCTAATTTATTGACATACTATTACACGTGTTTCTTTTTTTTACGTTTGCAATGTGGAACATGTAAGGTTTACTATGCCTATAGGAACATGCTAATATTACTTTTGTAACTTTTCATTTTGATACAGATTGCATATGTAATCTTGGCTCTTTCTGATAGAAATTAAGCAGAAAAATCATCATTCATTCATTTTCTTTCTATGTTCAATTTGCATTAGTAATCTGAAATAGAAGGTATGGCCTACAGTGTCTACTGGATTTTTTACAATCCATGATTCCGCCAGAACCCGGGCCCTGTAGGGGATGTCAGCCCAAATCCTAGAGACTACCCCCACCTTTAACATATTGCGGACAAAAGTTGATAGAAACTGTGCAAAACTCGAAGTCCACAATCCCAATTTTGACTTTGCGCCCCCCAATCTAATAATCCTGGCAGAATTTCTGATTACAAAGTATTCCGAACCAGTATGTTTAATAAGTCCCACCGAATTTGCACACTAACCCCGCGCAAACAAACAATGTGTGTTACACTTTTGACATTATCCTAGATGTGTCTCAAATCTCTGGAGTTTCACTGGAAATTATAAGTACTTAATCTGAATACCAAGTTTGGTCTCCATCTCGAAAGTGAATTAATGAATTTTTGAAGCACCCTTTATATATTCGAATAACCCTGAAAAAATATAAAATCACTTCTCTCTTGCTGTTAGATTTGATTTGTGGGAACTGATACTGTGGGAACTGAACTTAATATTGTTTACTACGTTTAAATTCAATATTTTTATCTGTACTTCAACTTCTTCTGTTTCCCCTTCTCTCTCTCTCTCTCTCTCTCTCTCTCTCTCTCTCTCTCTCATTTCTCTGCATCTGTCTAGCAGACATCCATTGGTTTCAATGTTTCATTATATGTTTAAATTTTTCCCTCCGTCAACGAATGTATATTGATTCGTCTGGCTTTTATTCTTTCATTTTATCGATACTAATACATGTCTATTTTTTTAAAAAAAAAAGCGTGTTCATGATGTTTGCTGATTTTAGTATGGGCGAGACGAAGGAAGGAGAAAGAGAGGGTCTGTTTACTAGAAACGGGTATGGGATAAGAAGGTGCAATTTGGGTTGCCTAGCTGCACGGCGTTCGCTGTCGCATTTTTTTTATGCGAAATGTACCATCCCGGTATATGCCTGGCGTGACTCAGGAAAACACAGGGAAAACTTAAGTCAGGACAGTCAGCCGCTGGTACCGAACGGAGGTCCTCCCGAATACGAAAGCAACGTTCTACCAAGTAAGGTACGGTGCTCGGTAGAAAGCATATTCGTTTCAATGTTTATCACATGCACGCACACACAATATCATATGCACGCCCATACAAAATAACGTAAATAACAATATAATATCAGAAATTATCAAGCATAAATGTCGTGCATCGTGCCCTATTTTTAAGAACTGATAGAAACAGACCTTTTCTCTTGTCTTTTATGCATAACGTTAGTGTTCTATGGAATTCATTAAGAAAGAAAAAAGAAAGAAACCATGTGTTTTAAAGTTCATTTTTGTTTCTCCATGTTCGGTAAGGATCATTTCTATTGGACAATTTGAATTAAACTTTTGAGTACACTTCAACTAGTGGCAAACCTAAAATAAAAATGGTGTTATATTTCCTATTCTATTGTTTGAAATTGGACTCTCTTAAGTTTTTTTTTTTATTATTTGCTACATACTACAAGAACCCAGGATATGTGATAACGTTTTCTGTTAAAGAAAAGAAAATTCCAACCCTTGCTCGCTCACTCACACTCTCTCAGAATCACACACCCCCGACTCAACGTTAGTTGGGTGGCCTATCTTGTAGGCTTAGAGAAAAATCGTGTATAACAAAGTCATGTGAACATTAATTTGGCCATGATAGTACATGTAAAATACATGAATAAACAAATTCATTTCAGTTGGCATCAAGATGTTAAGCATAAAACATCATTTGAATGAGCTCCGTGCAATTTGTAAATGTAAAAATAAGAAACGTAAAGCATTAGTTCAGAATGCACCTGGCGGTGTTATTCGAACAATTGCTCAAGTTGGTCAAATGTTTTAAATTGTAACTTTAAACACTCTCCTGATCAGAATCAAAGGTTGCGTCGACACAAGAAGACATTACGTGCGCTCTCTCTGAAACGATCAAGTTTAAAAAAACGGAAACTGTTAATGCAAAATGGTAGTGCTTTTCTACCTTTATTATTAGCTCCAATCTTTAGTGTAGTGGCTAGAAGTTTATTTAATCGTTAAGATGCCTTCGCAATTTCAAAAATAGTACTCATTCCAGAAAATGCAGGTACGCAAGTGTATTCCACTATGAAGTCTACTAAGTCGCATTAAACATGTTTGGAGAATGAAATTGATGAAATTTTAAAACGAAGTCACCTTTCTACGGATGAAAAATGGAAAATGTATCAGCAAGCATTACATCGTTATTTAAAATATACTCCACAGTCTCAGAAACAATTTTTTACTCTTTTACAATTCTGAATCTTTAAATATGTTACTCATGATTCAGTATATTAATAGTTCAGTACGAAAATCATTTCGTAAAAAGACTCAAGTATTATTAAATCTCCTGCAGGCTTCCGATCGTATCAGTTGGGATCAAATGGCGCAGTATCTATAGATAACAAAGTAATTCTAGTTTCAAATATTATAGATCTTATCAATGATGTGATAAGAACTCAAAAACTCCTAGAAATCCACTTGGCATTCAAGATGTTAAAGAATTATTACAAAATATTAATTTCCTTAGAATTATTTAATTATCAATTTGGCGCAGGTTCTATTAAAATACTAAATCAGGAAAAGAGTAGTACTGTACTGAAATAGTAAAGAAGAAGAAGAGTTCTAGTAAAGTAATAGTAAAGGAAAAGAAGAATGCGTTAGTCGAGGAATAAGGAAACGTTTTTCTTCATTATTTAAAATTATAAAGAATACAAGTTTTAAATATGTCACTTCAAAAATGTATTATGCTTTTTCAGATGCAAATTCTTTAGTTAGTTTCTCCAAGTTAAAAAAGTAAACTGGTATTTCTCAGAAAAACGTAAGAAAATGGGTTGCTTCACAAGATACATAAACTTTACATGCTCCTGCACGTAAACGTTTTCACCGTAAAAATATTATGTTAATGTACCTAATGAGCTAGTACAAAAGGATTCAGCACATTAGCAAAACGTATCAAAATATAATGATGGATATAAATATATTTTATGTTGTATAGATGCTTTTAGTCGATATGCCGTTTGTATTCTTGTTAAAAACAAAACGGGTCATGCGAGGGTAAAAGCAATAGAATCAATGTTCAGTAAAAGAAAATTACCTCTACTTCATTGTCAAACTGATTTAGGAAAAGAATTTTAAATCAACATTTAAAACATGTCTTTCACAAATATCAAGTGAATTATTATAGTGTACATTCTGAAATCAAAGCTGCTTTCATATAAAGTTATACTCGTACTTTGAAGGAAAAAAAATATAAATATTTTACTACTGAAAATACTTATCGATATACTGATATCTTGCAAGATCTTGTAAAAAGTTACAATCATACGAAACATTCTTCCATTCAATATGCACCTGTACAAGTAAATGATTCTAACGTTAATGAAATTTGGAAAAGATTATATGGGTAAGAAAACAAAATTAAGCAGAAGTGTAAATTTGAAGCGGGAGAGTACGTTCAAGTCAGTAAATATAAACATAAATTAGATAAAGGATATTTACCGAAATGGTCTCGTGAAATATTTATTGTGGATCAGTATATTCAAAGTAATCCAATGAATTACAAAATTTGAGATTGGAATGGTGAACTTATAACAGGATCATTTTATCAACAGGAATTACAAAACGATTTTGTAGGAAGACAGAAATCTTATTTAATTGGAAAGGTATTAAAACGTAGAAAAGGTTGGATTTATGTCAAATGGTTTGGTTTTCCATCTTCTATGAATAGTTGGGTTAAACAAAAATTAGTTCAGTAGTATACAAGCTGTCGCAAGAACAAGCCGATGAGTTTTATGTTACTTTACCATCAATAATATTGTTGAAAATAAAACAAACTACGAAACTTCGTCAGCCCATTTATTTAACGGGTCAATTGGGTGGTAAGTTTAAGTGGACTTTCTATTCCGTGGAATTTTTATAATAATATTCAAAAGGAAGAACAAATTGTTATTCAAATAGGGAATAAAATGTACTAGAATATACTATAAAATTTCCAGTTGGATATTATGAATCAATACATTCAATTTTAGATATTATTCGTACGACTTTAACTAAACAAATGGGAAAATAATATGAAGAGAAAGAAAAATTACATATATTTTACGATAGTACTATTCTTAGTAAAAAGTTTCATGATGTAGAAATGATTAGTGTTGAATGCATGATCAATGATGATCCTGTAGTAATAGAAGAAAATCCTATAGTTATTCAATACGAGGAAAGTAGAGATAAAGTTTATATTTTTCATAAACGAAGTCCTAAACGTGAATATTTTTCGCGATGAATCCTGGTTTGCAAACGGATTTAGGAGTTAGTAAAGATTCTAAAGTGAATACGCGTATAGTTCACTTTTATCCCATGAATCTGAAAAAGAATCCAAAGTTTCTAAATATTCCAGCACTTTCCACACAAATGTTGATTATTTTAATCCATCAGAAATAAATGTTTGTATTGATATTGTAAAAGATCAACCTGTTTATGGAAAGCTAATTCGAAAAATTGGAATTCAAGATTATCATTACGGAAAAATAAAATCTTTTATATTCGATTGTCCACAGTATGCTAAAGTTGAAAAGAAATATTTTGATACTCTTCAAGTAGGCTTAAAAGATCTGCACGGGGAAAAGTTGCAGTTTCAATTTGGAACGTCAAGCGTGACACTACATTTTAAAAGAAAATGATTTCTGAAAGTAGTGACGATAGTTTCTACATTACACTTACTTCTAATGGAAGTATTCAAAGTTATTCTAATAATAGGCCAATACATTTTTCAATATTCTTAATGATCGAATGCATTTAAATCATTCATGGGTGGTAGGATTAAGTGAAATTCATATTCCCTTAAAGTGCAATAATGTCATTTCTGGTCAAAATATAAT
>JAGDQP010058293.1:0-12585 GCA_022664845.1 Lepisma saccharinum
TATTTAATTATTTGCTCTTTCCATCTAAATATTTATTCCGCGCTACATTAGAGACGTGTGCAGCATCCGTGCAAACGAACAGCAATGCGTGCCGTGGCACGGATTATGCACGTAAGCCATTTTCCTTAACAACATAACAAGAAGGCTACTTTTATTTCATAATTTACCACTTCAACCTCAAAATGCATTCCACACCAACTATACGAATATCCATTACATACGATCGGATACCCGTGCTGCACATGTGAATCACATGTCTCAAGTAACGTGTACAAATGCACGGCTGTGGTATGGATTATGCACCCGTGCAGTACACGTACGTGCTGTCTGGGATCACGCTATAAAAATCAAAACTTTTCAATTTTTAAAACCGATTTCAACCAAACTCACACTTGAGTTTCAAGACTGGAAATGGAAAAGAATATAAGTGTCAAAACCAAATTTTAAAAGAGAGACTTAAAACGAAAGGTCTCTTATTCTTGAATACTACAACATCTGCCGTTGCTATTTTCTACTATTTGCAATGATCTAGGAGCTTCTAGAATTTCGCAGGTTGTTAGACTTCGTAATTCGTACTTTATAACACGAAAAGCTGATTTTAGGATTTATGGTACTTATATCCTTTTCCATTTAAATCTTCAGTATAAAAATAATTTTGTAAGATATACGCAACATTGTTATATTAAAGAATTTTGATCATACTTTAATGTGTTTTTGGCTAGCGACAACTTAATTTCTTGGATTCAAAATAAATTCAAACTTCACGATCTCCATATAAAAGGTTTCACAATAATTAGGAAGTTTATACAAGTTAAAGCATATTAGGTTGCACTATGATGAGTTTGGTAGCTCATGGCGCCTTACTGAATTTTGGAATTCAATATTCTTTACCATTGGACTTGGCTTCAGCGACGACACTGATTTCAAAATATGAAATGCCAATTACTTCGAATGATATTTAAAGTTAAATCTGTTTTACCGCTTTTTTATGTTCAGATTATCTTTTAACTTCAGAATTGAATTCTGCCTCTTTGGGACCTCATGTATGAACTTCTGCGGATGATGAAGTGGTATAACCTCATTGACTACATAAAAGTTAAAAATTTAAGATTTTGATACTCAGAGGAATGACTCCCAATAAGGAATTTTCATTAGAATGTTTGTTGTTGGAAATAAAATCGCCTAACTGTAGTCTCTCTTAGACTACCTAAACAAAATTAATATACTTTTCATAGAGGTACACAAGACACACTACTGGTTCCATGGTATCATGAAAATGACGGAAAAGATTCTGGCTAAATGGTGTTGTCAAATCACAAACACTTATAGCTCCAAGGTTATAATTTTATCGTAATTCTTCCTACTTTCAAGCTCCTCCAAGAGTATAATATCCTTTTTTCAAAATTACAACAACATTCAAAATTCACAATGGAAAACAGCAATAGATTTTTAAAAGTAATTTCATTTAACATTCAAAGTAAGGAAAAAGCTCGCCACAAATTTGCATCTTAATCACAAGCTATAATTCCGCATTAATATTTCAATTTCTCAAGCATTACAATCAAAAAAATAAATTCAACTAAACCACAATAAATATAATAAAATCAACAAATATTAAAAACGAGGAGGTCTTGTGGTTGAATAATAATAGCAAGATAAACAGTAAAATTAGGTAAACTCTCTGAAATTAGTTCCAAGATATTTTTTGAAAAGAGGTGGGGAGGGATATTCTGTCACTCAAAGTTCATCCCAAATGCTCCTCAAACTATCTAAAAATTCGTAAATCAAAACAGTCTACCCTCACTCCCTAAATTCAAAGCAAGTTTAATTGAGACAGTCAGTAATTTGTTTTTATTATTATGCCGATTACCTCAAAACAAGACATTTAGAAATTCAATGACAACTCAACCTCTCGACCAATTTAGATTAAACTGTTTGATCTTCGATTTTAAACAATTTCAATCAATTGATTTGACTAATCGAAAATAACAGAATTTGTTAAAATTAGTTAAGGATAATTTAATTTTAAGTTTAGTACAGTATCTTCAGCGAAAAATTGTTAAAGTTGACTTACTTATTCTCCCGAAAACAACCATAACAATTCCGAATATGTACCAGTTCCAATCAACTCGACTAGTCCTTATCATCCGTTAACTATAAAATCCTTAACACCAAGTAGATTCTACACAAGTGAAAATCAAATTTATCAACTACCAAAAGATTCTCCCAAGCTTCCGTCTAAAAGCTCAGACGTAGCCTTGTAACATTTAAGCTAAATTTTGAACCACTAAAATCTGAAACGAAGCTCATCTCACCCGACAAAGACCTTGTACTCGCCAGATTTCAGATCTCAAATCCTAAAATTAACCTCAATACTTAAAAAAAATAAGATCAGTTTAAACTTCGAAAATGCGAAATTACCCGTAGAACAATTCCTTGGCAGCACATTCACAGACCAATTTCCAATCAAATTCGAATTCAGAAATGAGAAATAACCAAACCTCAACACACATACCATATACCCGAAGAACATTTACCATACTCCAAATTTTAAAAGATATAAATTTTCCCATAGCAAGGAAAATTCCTGAAAGTCGCCAGCACATTCTCCATCTTCATTAACCTACTTCAGTTACCTAAACCAAAGTGGTTTGGCTTAAACAACAACCCAAAAATTATTGAAAAAACACACTCATCTCACACGATGTGCTCGACCCCGAAATTCAACTATTGAGTGAATTTGACCAAGACACCACACAAAATTTCATTCAATACCTCGACTGTAATAATTACCAAAATAAACAATTCCCCCCCCCCCCCACACACACACACAAAAAAAAAAGAACTGGTATCCTTCTCCATGAAAATCCAAAATCCACTATCCAACCTGTCCTTAAAATGGATTCAGAGATTGAACAAAAAATCACAAAGCTGAAACTGTAATTTGCTGTAGTATCGACTGAATTCCTTTATTTAAAATTCTACCTGTGTCACCAAAAATCAGATTCTGAAAGACATCAACCTATCAATAGCTCACAATCGGGGAAATTCTAAGCTGATTTAATCCAACCTTCGAATCTGTAAACCTACTTCTAAAACCATCTTCAACACCATAATATCCTCACCTATCATTACTGGTTTGCAAGTTTCCCCATGGAAAAGCTCTCCTACCAAAATCACTCGCCCAGTCTTTACCAAATTTAAAATATCTCCGTTTAATTAACAGCCATTATTTGTCGGTTTTAGCTACTATTTTACAAACGTTCAAACACAATTTGTTTAAACTATGATAACCCATTATTTAAGTAAATCACCGGTTAACACATTTTAAAAACAACCTTTAAATTAACAATGTTTTTTTTACAGTCCTCCATCTCATCTGCAAACCATTGATTGTTATTAGAATAATTAACTTTCCTCTTAGTTTATAGTTAAGACATCCTTATTATAGCCTATTCCAACTAGTAATTAAGGCTTAATTTTCTTTCCAAAAATCATACTGAATATTCTTGGTTTAATTATTAGTTCCTGTTTCTCCTAGAGTATTGCTCACTAGCTCCATGTTCATTCTCCTGCATCTCGGATTTCCATAATCAATTGCACCAAATAACAACATGAATAACCAAATCCAAATATCTCGTTAAATCACAACCAAGAGTTCTTTGTTTTGCAATTCAGAATATAACCTCACAAAATTTGTACATACAAGTTACGGCGCCATTTTCATAAGAACAAGAAATATTGCATAAATCCTTGTCACTACCATTACAACCGTCAGTATGACAGTCCAGTTCAAAAACCTCCGCTTCCAGTAACAATGGTGCTGAAGTCGCGCAATGCTAGCAAATCTCAACTAAATAACATGCAGAATTATTTTAAAATGTTGACCAATTCTTGAGGGTGCCATTACAAAAAAAATAGTATTGAAGCTAGTGTCAATCACTCGATACATAACGGATATATGCACTTCTTAAAACATTTTTTTTAACTATACATTTTCCAGATTTTTCATGAAATATTAAAAAAACAAGTAAAGCAGTCATCATCAACTGGTAGTAATTCTGGTATTGTGTTCCTCGATTATGTCAGAGCATGGTTCCAAGGAGGGAGGAAATACAGGATTTGCAGTGGAGTGCTAGTAACTTGCATGTATGTATGTATGTAATGTCGCGTTGATGTGTGTCGCGGAACATTGGTACAGTCACGTAAAAGAATTACGTTTATTTCACATTATGTTTATGGGTTAGATATTTCATGACTAGGACCTGAGCCTGTCACTTAGACTCCCTCTGACATGTCAAGACTTAGGAATACCTGAGTGTCTGATCCATAAATCTCAGTTAAATGAAAAATCTTAATGTTATTGATACCGACTCATTTTCTGCAATCCTTATTTAAATCTGTAAGATGTATAGTCCTCCATTTTACAACTATGCTAAGGCTTCACCCTTTTCCCCATTCCCAAGTGAATGTGAGAAACAGAAAATGAATACAGTTCTTTATTTCTATATTTCTCATATGGAGGATTACAGCGTAAGATCACATAACATGTTCAAATAATATTCTCGGGTATAAAAGAGCCAGAATACACAGACTGAAAGTGTTAAGTGATGTGCAAATCGTCCTTTGATATTAAAAGAAAAGAAAATATGTATTTGTGTAGCCTTAACTGAGACCTTCAAGTAAAGCGTCATTTGACATGCAAATGAAATCCCCTTACCAACGGCCTCAAAGCATAGTGATGATAGCACAGATTTACGTCGATATCTGTAGATTTATTTAGGATATACCTAATATCTGTAGATTAATGGCTAAAGGGCGAATCGTGACGGGCCGAAGTCCACAGTTATTACACTGGACCATATAGAAATAAAGTTTACCAAAGTTGTACATATATTCTCGCTCACTCATCTTAACCTTTCCATGAGAACGGTTATTCGGATTGTGAAAAGTCAGTCGTTACAATCAATCGCACAAGTTAGAGTCCTGAGACAGTATAGCTATCACGTCACCGACCACAATCGCTATTGATTAATATTAACAAGCGATTATTCACGTCGGTCAGCGAGCGGCAGTGGTCTTTCGGTAGGTGAGGTCCAGGTCATGGGAACAGTAGTGTCTCCTTACGACACCACTGTGTATTCTCTAATACTATCATAAAATTATTAATAAAGATGGCTTTCTCTTACGTTTTACTGAAATTGCATTTTAATAGGCAATTATATGAGGCAACATATTTATTAGCGTCCTTGGGAATTATCATTATATGACACATTGTACAGGGTAGAACAGATAACATATCAATCTTATAAAATTTATTTCCAGACAAAATTGGTAAAGCAGCAAATTCATAGATGGGAGATTACGACCTTATTTTTTTTTTCAGCAGGTCATTTCTAATTCACAACTGTGGAAAGCCAGTACAGAGATTAAATGCAGTTTTATTCGCCTCGTTAGCTAACTTTTATAAGCTATACTTGTTATAGATAATTATTGTATTCTTGCAAATATTTGCTTAACGACTCGCGGAGTAAACTATTCTACATATTTACTTCTGGCGTTACTCACTTTTCCTACTAACTACGATGACGACCAGTATACTTCACAAATGTAATTTTTGAAGAGGCACCTATGGACGGAGTAAGTCCGTGTCTCTATACATTAAAGGAAGAAACGTTTGTAAGATACAGAAATACGTGTGTATTCTAAATTATCGAAATATAATAAAATATGGAAGTCTAATTTGAATATAAATCTAGAGACGATAGCATGTCTTAGTTGAACCTTTCGCTGTTCATCGGCACTTTTAAAGAGAAAATGCATATACAGAGTTTATGAAAGAGATCTTATTTTACGTGGTCGTTTTTAATATCGTATATGAACAAGACCATTTTTTACACTATTTTTCGCTGTATACACTTAGACTCCAAGTCCTACTACTATCTAACAGACTTGGAATTAGGATTTAGATCCGGTATCTTAATTTCTTTGGTTGCTTTTCCTCATCTGTTGAGGTGTCAACTTTCTCTTAAGGTTATTCTACACTACCTGAATTTAATTTGTATGACACGCTAGCTCCTGAACAGGAGCAGGTAGTAAGAAACTTGCTTCAGAGTTGGGCTTAGACACTTCAATTTTCCTTATCGTTTTCAATGTAGTGGAATTATAACCTTTTTTTTTATAGTACTACCCAAAGTACTCGCCCGTTAGTGCAGAATGAAAAGAATATGTTGGCAACAGTCATCAAGACAGTCACGAATACTCGCTTCCCCGTGGCCGGCAGCGCCCTCTATTTAGTGAGTTTACGGAGTCCTCCTTTATCGTAACCAGGCTTTCCGGGGGGCTGCGTTCCCATGGTATAGATACGCCCCATACCCCCGGGGCTATGCGCCCTCTATCGTAAACAGACTCTCCGGGGGACTATGCCTCCATGATGCATATATGCCTGCATAAGTTTCTCCGGGTGGTTGCGCCCCAATATGGAAAGTTTGGCCCATTTATTGTATAACCTACTTGTGATGCGACACCTTTATGCTTTCAGTAGCTAAACCAAATTTCATTTTAGTAGTTCCAACGGTGTTGAAAATGATTTTTGGGTGGCCATTTTGAATCCAAGATGAACAAGTTTTCATAATGGTGTAATATTTTCTTAAATTACTGTTGATAATACATCTTTATCATACTACTAACACTACTACCACTACTACTACCACCAGCAATAAAACTAGGACTGCTAATATTACTACTAAAACTCCTGTCGAATGCTTTAAAACACTAAATCTACATATCTTTATTTACCACAATCCACATTTAAATTTATAAACTTATAAACTAATTTGTTTATGTCTGAGTGTTGCTTTAACTTAAACATGGAAACAACGTATTTATTGCATTCTTATAACAATGAAATTACAGTTTTTTATTAATTCCTTCACGACACAGTCACTTGTGGTTAACAAAATAATGATACCTTCAAAAATGGCACCATTATCTGGTCATATCTGAAACATCATTGCAATCTGTAAAGCCGTTTTGGATTGATACGGGAACTAACATAGCGACATACATGCTTTTATCGAGATAAGAGTAATGCATTATGAGTACTCAAATTCTCTTTATTGCTTCTGTTTAGCTACTAGCATCGCATATAGACCGAGGGTATACAGTGCAAAAGTACTCTGTTGAAAGGTTATACCTCCCAA
Source organism: Lepisma saccharinum (assembly GCA_022664845.1). Lineage (NCBI taxonomy): Eukaryota > Metazoa > Arthropoda > Insecta > Zygentoma > Lepismatidae > Lepisma > Lepisma saccharinum. The sequence goes on from JAGDQP010058293.1 coordinate 7,203, forward strand.
ATTGAAAGCGGAAAAGTTGATTAAAATATCTAAACCCAAATTTGAAACAAGATTCTCTTCATCTGCTTTGTTTAGACTCTAGCCTGCTGTGAGTGTATTGTGTGCAGAAGTACAGTAAGATAAAGTTGTTACCTTACAAAATTATAAACAGCAAAATATATTAAGACATTCAAACTCAATTATGAAATCCTGAAGCGATAAGTGTGCGTTAGGCTATGAGTCCACTTAGTACAAAATACAACAAAAGGTAGTTCTAGATTTCGAAGATAAAAATTGAATTATAATTCAGGATATCTCAAGCGTATCTTTAAGGGTATTCTTGGAGGTTATTTATTTCGCAAGAGAGACATTTCATACACCCCGAATTGTGAACGTGAGATCAGAATCTCCAGATATCACCTCAACTATATGCATGAATGTAAATATGAAATTGATGAAGATTTAGAAAACATTTATGATATTATCTATTGAAATCTATTGCCATAATCAAGTAGAAATTATATTATTTAATAATCCAGAAGACTTTAATTAAGTTTATTCTCTCCTGAAACAATATCAACAAAGGAAATCATAATCAAGTAATACGTCGACAAAGTCCTGTAAGAAAATAAATCGCTTCGGTATTTTGTACATTTTTGGAGAAGATTTTAATTTACTTACCATATTTCAAAGAAAGCAAAAGTTCTCAATCAGGTGTGTTCATTGAGTGAATACACGAAATTTTGAAAAATTATTTTCAGTTTTCCGAATTCACTATACAAAAATAAAAATTGCCTCTAATTATCAACGTTCATTTTGTGCACTCAAATTAATATATAATGGTCTGTAATATGAATGTTCAGGTAATATAGCAATCCCATATTCCAATACTATAATTACTTGCTAGATATTAAACTGATGAAAATTTGAGGTGTATGGAATCTAAAATAATTTTAAATACTTGGATAACATTTATCATCATACCTGATTGAGTTCCATCAAAAATTGTTCTTCTGAAATACGTATGGTGATACTAGCCGTACACACTGCCTAGTCAAAATATTAGGCTACTGATAAAAATTCACGAGAGCTGCTTAAAATATCACTGTATTTCTATAATTCTCCGAATTCCAATTAATATTTAGAATTGATACAAAAAAGTTGTCACTTACATTTCACTCGAATTAGTTCCTTTTTCATATAAACATTTAGCTTCATTAAGAAGAAATGAGTTGAAGTTATGTTATATGTTCCATGTGTTCCTTGTCCTAAGCGATATTTGCTTAAAGGTCACCAATGGAAATGAAATTCAAAATTTAAATTCGATTCTTTGTGTTACAGTTTGGGAGTAGTAAACACATTTTGTTATCTCGTACGCTTTGTAGATTCATGCCTATCACAGAGTGTCCACCAGGTGTGTCATCTCTCGACGTATGGGAACAATTAAAGACCAGAATTGCAAAATATCCCAACCACAATTTTCCTATTTTCTTTTTTTCTTTTCGTCGACATCTATGTTCCAAGGGCTATCCACTTACATAATATTACATCCTAACTCCAACTGAGAAACTTTTAGTACAAAATAATTTCAGCTGAATAGAATAACATCCCAAGTCCTTGGACAATTCTTGTTCATTCTGAGAAAAATACTCCGGTGAACGTGAGACGTTTTGCAATTTAACTCTTCAATTTTAAGCTTTTCTTGTCAACAGTTTTGTATATTGGACCTTCATGTGTGTTTGTGTAAAATAAGGATACTTCGTATCCTATATAAAAGTCGAGCTGAACTCGATTTTTAAAACCGACAATTTGATTAATTTGTATCTAAACTCCTCAATAATTACAAATACATAAAATAAACTCTGAGTAATTGAGGTATTCTCTCGTCCAAATTTCTCGATTATAAATGTTTATAATTCAGTTTAGATAGAACATCTCATTTTACTATAAACAATACAAAAAATGTACAGCTATTCATTCGTACTGTCACTAAAAAGGAAAACAGAGCGATGATAATAGTTTTAGGAAACCACTATAATTTAACAGTACTTCCCATTTCTGCACTTGGTGGGAAGCACGCACTTTGATTTTTAAACGTGATAACCGTCAACGCGTCGTTCCATCGATTGTCACAACATTTTTAGGAGTTGGTTTTATTCGTTTATCTCCAAAAGTGGTTAAGTTTGACAAAGTGAGTGTAAAGTAACGTTAGGGACCTTTAAAATCCGTGATAAAATAACTACTGTTTGCTAAGTGTTTCGTTTTTCCATTTCTGTTTCCTTCTTTCTTTTGTAATCCTACACTCGTTTTTGTTAATGCTGGTTCTTGAAACAATTATACCGATATTCGGTAAATAAACAAATAACTTTAATTTTCTAACACTTATTTTAAAGAATTCTGCAGCTCAACACTGAAATACAGTTTATAAGATATTTCCTTTCCAAAATAACTAGAATTTGCAGATTTGCTGGCAGTATTCGAATGCGAAAAACACCTCTAACTTATTGGTTCTCCTGGTCGGTGGAAGCTTTTCCCTACAATTTATCGGTTCGTGGGTATTAGAAGGTCGAAAACCACTGGCGTACACAATGTCAGAGTGAAACACGACCTCTGTTGGAGAAAATCAGATTTCTAAGTTATTGGAGGATTGCGTTGCCAACACCATTTTTCCTGAAAACCAGACATTTGGATTGCATTAACCTCACGATTGTCTTAAACATAACTTGAGTTAAGCGACATACGAAATTCAACAAATCGCAAGGTATTTGTTATAGTGTCAAAAGTTTATTAGAGTAAGAGACTTACCGAAAAGTCATCCAGTGGAAGACCTGTACAAATAAAGGTAAAAGAGATTTACGAAGTCGTCCGGGCAAGACGTGGAACTCTCGTACCCATTTCACGAAGATTGAAAGTTACATAATAAAGATATAGACTCCAGTCAAAAACTCATTATATTTCTATTTTAATAACCAGAAGAGCTTACCACTACTTAGTTTAATATAGTATCCATTAATTTACTACATAGGTTACGTAAACAGTTGAAAGATTGTTAACCCTCAGAAATGATTACCCTTTAGGCTTACCTTGACTTTTACAATGACTGCTAATACAACAGCCGTCAAACTCTAACCCGAGAGGACGGCAACGTGCGTGAGCAGAAACCAAACACTCATGTGCAGTAGCTCACAAGCTGATAATACGTAATCAGTCGTTTCAAGAAAATGCGTCACAAGCTGACATACAATAACAAATGAATTTAATAGCAATAATTATAAATATATCCAAAACATATATACATACAAATTGCCTCAATACCATACAAACATTTTCCGCACCTAAGCAGACTCAAAACGACGAAAAATTTAGAGTAGTATGAAAGTACATGTACATTGCATGTATGTTAATATCAATATTAGAGAATGTAGATTAGTATTATTTCAAGAGTTTGTTGCGGTGACATTGACATACTTTGTCCATTTGTGCCTCACTAAAAAATGCTATTTCGAAAAGTAAATTAGTGCGGAAATCAACATACAAACTTCGTTGGGCATGTAGTTGGTTTCTGGAAAGCATATTGCTGTGGATTGCTGAGGAATACATTTTATTATCATCAATAAATATTGTCGATAAAGTTCTGAGAAAAGAATCTCAGGGTAGAAAGTGGGTATAGTGTTGTTGAAAGCAAATAATATTCTTTTCATTTCCAAAAAGCCGTTGGATCAAATACAGCTAAAATCAAAGTTACCATCTAGCAACACTGTTGTTTCCTACCGAAGTATATTCCAGAATTAAGGGAACAAAAAAAGCTATTGTAGCTATTAAAGTTGAGGAACTGTTTCCCATATCTATATATTAAAAATAAATAAAATGCTAAAGCTTTGGCCAGTCCGTCCGGCCTTTACACTGGACCGATTTTGATCAATATGTTTTTTAATATCCGGCTTAACACGTAGATGAGCCATCAATAATCCGCATTCTTCTCTGTCAAGCTTGAATTGAGGGAAAAGTGTTTGAGTATTCTCTCCTATGTATTTCTTATGGGGGAATATTTATTATATTTGTCAAACTTTGTCCAGTCCGTCCGGTCGTTCTACTGCACCGATTTTGCTCATTCTTCATTTTTAAAATATCCGACTTAACATGTAGATCAATAAATTGCAATCCTCTCATTCAAGTCTCAACTGAAGAAGAAGTGTTAATCCAAAATGGCCGCTCAGAAAGGCGTTTTCGAAACCACTGAAACTACAGAAATGAAATTGGTATGAAAGTGTACCATCACGAGTGGGTACCGATAATATAATAAAACGTTAAAGCATCGCTCGTCTTAATCCAAAATGGCCGCCAAGAGGCATTTTCCAAAACTAAAGAAGCGAAATTTGGTATTAAGGTGTACCAGCATGAGTAGGGAACGATAATATAAGAAAACGTTAAAACAAAAAGTAGGCGTCTTAATCCAATAATGTTCGCCGAAAATGTAATTTTCCAAACCACTGAAACTAGAGAAACGAAATTTGGTATGAAGGTGTACCATCAGGAGTAGACTACAACAAACAAAAGTGCGTGCGCCTAGACGGAAATAAGGGCAACACATAGAGCTAAAATTCCTGTCCCAGGATACAGACAGGAGAGCGCTAATTTTGCCCGAAAAGATGTAGCATCATATTCAAATCCATATTTATCAGCAGATATTGTGGTACATATTTTTGACGTCTAAATAACGCATCAATTCGAAAAACAAAAGTGGGTGCACCTACACGGAAACAAGGACAACACATACAATTAAGAATCCTGTCCCAGGATACAGACAGGACAGCGCTAATTTTCCCCGACATGATCTGGCATCATATTCAAATTCATATTTATCATAGCAGATATTATGGTTGACAATTTGTTTTGTGATCTAACTAACGTATTAATTCCAAAACCAAAAGCGGGTACATCTAGATGGAAACTAGGACAACACACAGAAATTACAGTCCTGTCCCAGAATACAGACAGATCAGCACTAATCTCGCCCAAAATAAGATATATCGGTATTAGTATATATCATATAGATTTCATGACCCGAAACGCTGTGCTTGTACTTACATGACACCCAGAAACGTTACGGGTGCACCTAAAAATCACGAGAACTCAAGAATCCTAATATCCTGCATGGGGATAATACATCCAACGAAGATCTAATTTCACTCAAATCAGAAATATCTGTATTGGGGTTTCGAGTAAAGACATAGAGATCTTAAAGAGTCTGTTGGTAATTTCACAACACTAAAAGATATTAGAGATACACCTAGAAGTATCCCATAGAAACCCAGAATAGTAAGAATCAGGCCCAGGATGCAAACAGGACAGCGCTCGTTTTGCGTTTCTCACTAGATGTGAGGAGCGTAATTCGGAAACTGGA
>JAGDQP010058294.1:0-12585 GCA_022664845.1 Lepisma saccharinum
TGTTTGTAGAATTATACAAGGATTAGGACAGGTAAGCTTTTAATTTCTTTTTTTAAAAAATAGGACCGAATCGCCGTAGCTCAGTGGTAGAGCGTTGGCACAGGATTCGGGAGGTTGTGGTTTCGATCCCAGCGTCGACCATCCTGACTGAGTTTTTTCCAGGGGTTTTCCTCAATCACACCAGGAAAATGCCGGGATCACACATTCAACATAGGCCCTGGCCTCAGGGACTCCGATATTATTTTCAGTTTGGGGTGTAAAGTCAAAATTGGGAGGGTGTAAGTGGAGATTTGCACGATTTCTATGCATTTTTGAACGTAAAAAAAATTAAAATTGTGTGGGGTGTTCTTGAGAATTTGGTAGGTGACACCTCCTACAGGAAGGGGGGGGGGGGTCTGGAGGAAAACAGTGTGCGTCTTGTGATTGTTTGTAGATTTTCTCCTTGTGGAAGTTTTGCATTGCTTCCCGCGTTCAACAAAAACTTCAACAAACTGTAAGTTTTATAGTAGTAACGATGAGCATGATCGGTTAGTGATAGTTGAGCTACATTATACACTGATACTTTGGTGGGGAAAAGCTTTGCCCTGGTGGGCGGAGTGTCACACTTTACAGCGTCAAGGGGGTCCTAATTTCGCCCACCTGATGGGTCCAAATATCCAATCCCTAAATTCAATACGATGCATTGTGAAACACGAGGAGCGTGAATTAGTTTAGAGGATAGAGAACAAACTGGTATTCACCGAACCGCTCAATATATTTGCTATTTAACAATTATATTGTTACATCTAACAATGCAAAAGAAATTTCAAAAGATAGCAGCAAAACTAGAAAAAAATATTTATCAAGCAACGACAATAGAGGAGATGACCATTGTAGTTATACATCAAAAAGTACCAATTCTATCACTTATTATGATACAGGGTATCCCATTAGTGAAGGACTGTAATTCTAAGAAAACATAGATGAAAAGTGGGTTGCATGTAGAAAATGTCACCTTTGGTTCCATGAAAACTGTGTTGGTAGAGAAGTGAAAGATCCATTTTTTACCTCTGATATTTACCTGTGATATAACTAGAGAGCGAGTTAAATATAAAATCTACTTTTTTTTTTTTCGATTTCGTGTTTTGAACTTAACGTGAATCAGAGTTTCTCCATTTACAGCTTTTTCTTCAGTTTAGAAAAGTGAGACTCGTATTTTTATACATAATTACGGGTATAGTTGTTCAGATTATAAGCAGATTTCTTGTGAATGTTTTAAAAAATGTTTCATTTATGGTTGCTTTTTATATGACAGCGGACAGCAGGCGAAATTTTGACTTTCTTTTCGATACCCCCCCGGACGAGACACCACTATGTTCATTACATTATCTGATTTCGAAGAACTAGAGACCTTAAGCCTAATTAAAGACGACTTAAACTAAGTTAAGCTAATCGAACCTAACCTAACCTAACTTTCACCTTGTGAACGATTCGGGGAGTATCTAGAGTTCAGCCACCTAATCTATCCTAACATAGAATAGAAAGATTCTACATTTTATACTACTGTAATTTGCCTAAGAACATCAAACATTGTATGGAATGCCTGGTTTACTACATTGCTTGTATAATACAAAACACGACTAAAGCGAAATATTTCCAAAATTTATTAAATAAAAGAAAAACACCTGTCACGCTCATTGTTCGCAGCATTTTCCATTAATTAATTTATTTATGGGCTTTAGACATCACAGAATTAGGCCGGGATAGTCTAGGGAGCAGATGTTGGAAAATTGACCAGGACTTAGTTATTAGATATCATTTTGATATTTGCCTGGTGTGACAGGAAAAATCTGGAAACATCTGTGAGGAATGGTGTCCGCTGGTATCGTTCCCAGGACCTTCTGATTGCTAAGCCTACAAACTAAGCTAGAAAAGCTACTACCGCTCCGTAGCACATACCATGTAAAATTATATTACTTCCCGATAATGATACAATGAAAAATATAAAAATATAATGTAACCCACGATACGTGACATTTTGACAGTTTTCACTCACTACGTAACTCTTACCTGGAGTAATGAATAAAACGTAAACACCAAAACGATTAAATCAGTCCTTTTGTTTTGGTTAAACACAACAAACTTAATTATATAAATTGCGCGCGTAATTGACAGCTGATTCCCATCAGATGTTTCACAGCTTTCTCGCCTGTGACGTCATATGCACACTTGGACAAGATTTCGTTCAGGGCGCAGGATAAGTGAGCACCCTCTGTCTGCTGCGGGAGCTACTGGATTGATGGGGGCGGACGCATCCTTTCCGAATAGGAACGAAGTTCGCCGAAGCTCTTTGTCACCGGCTAGGCGCGTTGTATTCTTGTTCAAACAACAACGGTCAAAATTCGAGCAGGTTTTAGTACGCATCCCGTTTGTAAGATGGCACGACTATAGTTCGATATTGCTCCCATCTATAGCTTATACGTGGAACACGTTAAACTGTTGATCTTATGCACTCTGTCATTCTTGATAAATATGCCAACAAGCCGGACAGAGGGTTACTAAGCACACCCCTGCCACATAGTGAGTTTACATTGATATAAATACGGCAACGGATTAACTGGTCCAATACAATTAACTTGAGTCACCTTGACGCCAGTTTTCGATTAATCTTGCCTGGATGATTTGGATGAACTTGCGTGTCTGATTCGTGTATCTATTCTTGAGTGTGAAAGTGTTTTGCTCAGGAAGAAATCGAAGAAGATTTCAATATGTAATTTTAATCGATTACAACTGCCAGGTACTCTTGGTGCGCACGCATGTGCTGGCGTCAATAGCAGTAGATCCGTTGCCGGTTACCGCACTTACATCCATGGTGAGTTTACGTGGAAACACTTCCAAGTCCATGTATATTCAGAATATATCAGGTGAATGAAAAACATCCATTTATTGTGTTTGATTATCACAGGTAAAGAATTACAAAATTTGTCCTGAAACTTTTCTGACAAAGATTGTACTTTGATTTGTTGTAGCTCTCTCTCTCCAAGGCTCATCCGTAAATAACAATTCAGCTGCAAACGTATATTTTAGTTCTTTATCGATTGATACCACTTTTAGCGAAATTATTTGTCAAATTCTTGCAAAGCAACACGAACAACAAACGAATAGTAATATTTAGAACATATACTGGGAGATCGCTATGTGCATAACTTAAGAATTTAGACAAATCAAAGAAAGGACAGCACAGCGACAACAAGCGTAAAAAACTTCGAGGCCGGCTTTCCATACAAGCGATCACCACGTGCTTTGCTAGCGATTTGGCTGAATAGCCAATTGGAACACGTGTTTAAGTTCGTGTTCCACGTGTAACACGAGTTTCTATTGGCTACTCATAGAAATCGCAAGCAAACACGCGGCGAGCGCCTGTATGAAAAGCCGACCTGAATTAGAACTGAAAATCTAGTTCATATTTGGGTACACTGGAAGTGAACGATCGAGGTTAAATATCTGCTTTGGTGTCAGTCTTTCGACACTAACCCATCACTCCAAGATCGCTACGTAGAACTCGATGCTTTGGCCAAAGGCGACTTTGTAGATAAAAAATGTAAATCAAACACCGTAATCAATTAGTGAAAGTATATTTTATTTATTTATTTTTGTTTTCTAGGGGTTCTTATTTCCTTCAACTCATAATTTGTTAGCGAAATGGGTGCCCCCAGCGGAAAGAGGAAAGCTTGTCTCATTCACATATGCAGGTAAAGTATACACCGTTATTTACTCTCATACCATAGTCAAAGTAGTGAGTGGTTATAACGTTCACTGTCATCAGTGGCTGCCTTAAGGCTGATTTACATGAAAGCTTGCTTTGCGTGCGATTTGGGTGAACAGCCAATTGAAACACGTGACACACTTACCTTACGATAAAAAACGTGTTTCAATTGTCTATTCACCCAAATCGCACGCAAAGCAAGCAACGCAAGCTTTCGTGAAAAACTGTCCTTAGAATTTTAAAAATCAAATAAAGGTAAGACCAAAATTTGAAAAATGGATGCAGAATTATTGTTATGTCACGATCTCTGTCGCATTTTCTGAGAGAGAGAAAGAAAAAGTATTTATGTCCAAAGTTGGTATCTGTTAAGCAGCGTGCATAAGTCAGTGTTCCACTCATTTTAATTGTAAACTACTACTTCCAGTGGCGGCGTAAGACAATCTGGGGCCAGGGGCAAGTGAACTTTTGTGATGCCCGTTCGCGAACACAATCATGGGCGCACACTGCTACTGTTGGCCGGAATATCTAATTTTTCGTTATTTGGAACCCTGCGGGGACCCCACTTGACCAGACAGATAGATATCTTCTCGCCGTAGCTTAAACATGAAAATGATTATTCAGATTGTGGAAAATTATACTTATCATCCATTACAGTCAAGAGTTCTGAGACGGCATAGCTATTACGTCATCGGTCACCATCGATCTGCTCCATTGATTAATCTAAACAAGCGATTATTCACTTGTGTCGGCGACTGGCAGCGGTCCTTCGGCAGGTGGAGTTCAGGGCGTGAGTACCTCTAGCCCACACCTCCTTACGCCACCACTGATCATTATTAATATCCTTTCTTCTCTCACATAAGATGTATTCCAGTCCTCGAATCATACTTTCTACGTCACTTGTTAAACACATCCTATTTCAACCAATTTGCTAAAATTATATACTTTTACGTCAGCAGTTTCCAGATCATTACATTTTACAAATAATTTATTATTACTATCCCCAAATAGCTACGAGAGAGAGAGAGAAAGTATTTTACTAACTCATATTGATTTTGTCAGATCCCTACATTCCTCTCGTAGCCTCTAGAATTTTCCTATACCCTCTTGATGCGAAAATAATCAGCACGAAAAACTATTAGAGCCCCGTTTCCCACTTACACTCCCAGTTTTAGAGTTATGGGGAAATCCCTGATCAAGTAATACACAGTTCTTTCGTACTTTTATAAATAATCTAGAATGACAATTATTATACGTGTAGAACATTTACTTTACGCATAGTGGTTGTTTGTCCTGAGTGGTGCGCTATTTGAGGTAGGATTTGGAAGCTGAATAGTGACTCTTATTTTCTCCACCAAATAAGAGGCGAGGAAAACCAAACGATTCATTTCTAACTTCACAATCACATATAGAGTCAGTTATTATTAGAGATGTGGAGAAAAGATTCCCTAGAATTGCTTTCAGAGCAGTGCTTTCATAATGTTTAAAGCTTATGGAGTAAGCGGGGGTGAAATGCCTACTTTATTATATTTTGCTGGGACGCTTCTAGATCGATGGCCCGTATATCTGTATACACTGGAAAAATAGAAAGTTATTTGTGTCTTCCTTTCATCTGTGACTAAATAAAGGTTAGGTTAGATTAGGTTCCTTCATGTCAGTATGTATTAAATAAAATAGAAATGTCTTTTCCCCAAAGCTAGTTTCTTGAATTCACACAGGTGGGTCAGTGTTCTAGAACCTTGCCTATTTTACTTATTTATTACTATGAACGGAAATCTGCAGGAAAATAAAAGCATACCGAATGGAAGGTACAGCCTATTCCAAAAGGGCTGATTAGGCTGTTTTGAGCTGAAAATTCTCTAAGTCCAACTTCGAGTATCTTCGAAAACAGTAAACCAAAGATAGCCCTCAAAGGTAAGGTAAACCATCGCAATTGAAAAAAAAAATTGCAAATCTGTTTGTCTTCTTTTAAGTGCAATAAGATATGTTGAAATGTTAGTAAGTGTAGAAAAAAGTAACATCCATTGAAATACGTAATGATACAGCATTTCGAAACTATCCATACATCTGAGCACATGATGGTTTTGTGACCTACGTTTCCATACGTAAAAGAACATCTCCAATAAAAACAAAGATAGCACAAATATTTTCGCATTCATAGTACAATAAACAAGACAAAGGAGAGACAAATCAATAGCATTTGCAACGTATATGAATATCATTGTCTTGGACACCGAAAATTCAGTCATGTTTCTTAAGAAGGAGTCCTCTCAGAAGGAGCTTGGTAATTATGATCATGTTAGCTCAGTGGTAGAGCGCTGAGGCTTCTAATCGAGAGATCCTGGGTTCGAACCCTGTTCGGCACAATTTTTTGTCTAATGATATATAAGTAGATAAAAACAGTTTTTATACGTATTCATACAATCAGTTTAGGACATAAGTAATTATTATGTTTAAAATATAACATCAGAGAGGTGGTGACAGAACGTCGATATATTATATGTGGATGTTAAATACAAATTAATTAAATCGTGTAATAACAATAAATAATTGCGTGTAGTGTATTTGTCTGTTACGTTTCCATATTCTCATTTACCTTCTTGAAATAGTCAAGGGTTGTCAAAAGAAAATAAGGTTACAAAGGAAAAATATCCTAAGTCGGATCATCGTTGCAGACTGCAAGTTCAATATCCCCAAAGTTCACGATCGATGGGGACACTAAACTGTACTTTAGTTTCTTTCCACAGGTTTTCAGTTCAGTACTCTGAAATGCTTTTTCATATGGAAGTTAACTGGAAGGAAAAATGTTTTTCCTGACCAGGGCTCTAACCTATGTCCGTGTGCCATTGGTTTAGAAAGGAAAGGTTTCAACCTTTAACCATGAGCTACTTCTACAACTAGGAAAATATTACAAAGATTTGTCTTATTAAAACACCACCAGATTGAGTCACGCTAAGTGGACCATTTTATACATTAGTAATTTTAGATAAGGAAGATTATATTGGTTTAGGTTAGTTATAGTAAAATTAGGTCATTCCTGGACAAATCATCCAATTTTAGAAAAAAAAATGTTACATCATCCCTTTAGAAAAAGTTTCTTTTTCGTATGTGGGTTTGTACATACCTGAAGATATCAGAACGACTTGCGAAATAAATGTAAAAAAGACGTTTTTTACTCCCGTAGACATGTACGGAAACCTGCATATCCAAAAAAAACTATAAGAACTAGAGAGCTGAATTAAAAACCAATGGGTAGTTCTTGAAGTGTACATCGATGATGTGGAATCCCATCTTTTAAAATTAATTTTTTTATTCCAAAAAATACGCTGAAGAATGAGTAACGAATTATATAAAATTCGATTTTTAAACCAAGTTTTAGGGGTGTAGGAGTTGAATAAAATTTTGCAAAATTTTGTCATGTTTAAACCTCCCAAAAGAGTTTCTGGGCTAAATCACACTCTTTTTTTTCTACCGGTGTTTAAACATGGACCTTTGCGAAAAATCACGGATTTCAAATATCTCATATACGTCCTCATGAAACAATATGAAATGTGGTGTCGAAGAAGCCTTGTACGTGACCAACTAACAGTGGAAATTGAAACTTTTATTTTGTAATGGTTTGGTCAACACCAGCGGATGCAAATGCGAATGTGGTATCTTCACGAAGGTCACCATGTATGGGGAAGGAGCTGAATATAAGACTGCAATTTCTCTTGTGATGTTCAGAACTATCAACAGGATGATTGTGTAGAAAAATCCGTGGCGTTGAATCACAGTATTTTTGCTACAGAAAAATTGCCGGATTTGAGTCTAAAATATCACAAATGGGCCATAAAAAAATTCTGACATTTGTTCGCGAGGAAGCTTTGTATGTGCTCAAATCACATTAAATATGGCAATTTTTATTTTTGACTCGTTTGGTAAAAAAAAAAGTTGTTCATGGGAGTTAAAAATATGTCTTTCAAGCAGTGTAGTAATATGAAGCTGCATATACACATATAATCCGCTTTCACTGACCAAACCAATTAGAAATAAAAGTTGCAATTTTGATTGTGAACTGACCACTAACAAGGCTTCCTTTAAATTTTAGTTTCTTTAGTAGATATTTAAGCCCGAAATCCTTCATTTTTCGACGAAAGGCCATGTGTGAACCCTGTTAGAAATAAAGAGATGTAATTCAACCAAATATTTTTTTTTGAATATAGACACTCTTTTGGTAGTCTAAACATTACAAATAACTGCAGCCTTATATTTGACTGCTTCACAGAAAAAACATTCTTTCGGCAGGCCTACAGGCTGAGGTAGATTTCGAGGTGTTTTTGATTGAATTTATTGGGATAAGTGCAGAATGAAAACACTTCAAGTAAATATACTTTTATCATTTTATTTTCATTATAAAATTATAAATACGGTAACAAATTACCCTAATAGGTTAACTAATTACCCTGCAAACTTTTTGTTATTAGAATTGAATGCTGTGATATTCCAATTGAAATTAACAGGCCCAATGAAGCCCGCCACCTTATATACCCCTAACGAAATATGAGCGCTATCGAGACACTAGTTATTGACTTATAGATTAATCAGCAAAAGCTTTTCAACGTTACCCCACAAGACATGGTTTTAAACATTTCGAATTTCCACCCCCACTTTCACTCGTACCCCACAACCCCTGAATCGTTGGTGTCACCGTAAGCTTCATAGGGAGTACAATAATTTATGCAGACAAAGTTTCCCTCTAAACTCCATAGGGGCTGATAGGCCTATATATTTTTTTTTTCAAAATTTCAACACCCAACCACCCCCTTGAGCTCATTTTGCTCATTAACGAACTTAGCCGAGCTATTTAGCCTAGAAATAACATAATAAAATTTGGTTCAAATATCTTCAAAATTATGGTCACTAGAGTGTAAATATGCGACAAAGACGGCAAATGTTCGGGGATTTTGGGCGGGCTGGCGTCAGGGATAGGCAGAACCCATACTAGTAGTCGGGAAGTAGAGGGAGGAAGGTAACATGGCAATTATAACAGTAAATACGGCGGAAGTCGAAGAGCGTCTCGTGCTAGGAATTTGAGAGGGAAAAATGTAAAGACCGCACCTAACCTTACCTAACCTCCACTTTCCCATGGTCACAAATTTAAGATAATGTACGAAAAATGCAAAAAAGCAATTATTAATAACAAATATGAGTATATAAAAATATATTTTGAAAGAAAAAAGCAGAGAAAGTGACGACTTCCGCCGTGTTTACTGTCTTAATCCTCAAGTAGGAACTAGGAAGGTCGGCGTGCAGCCACAAGTGGCGTTTGGTCGTCGGGCCATTTCCGGGCCGCCGTCGGTCTCTGACTTGCCGACATAGAGGCGCCGACCATCCCCGAGCACTTAATGGTGGGAAAGGAATGGAAACCCGCCAATTGCCTCAGTTCTGTAAAAGGCTGCCGTTCATTTTCTGATGGTCGAGAAAAGAGCGAGGCCCTGTTTATTTTTGATGGACGGGAAACAAGCGAGGACCCACCCACTTCCTGGTGGTGGGGAAAAGATTGGAGGTCCGGCAATTTTGCGACCGTTTCAATATGGAATTTATGTAACTCAGGTATCGGCATTCCCGTGCAAAAGAATTCTGCCGGTAGATTAGAATATAGAATGCGAAAGTTAACTTATAATTTATTCTTAGTACTAGCTGTTGCCTGCAGCATCACTCGACTCGGAAGCCCTGTACGGTCTAGTGGACAAAGCACTGGAGAGCTGTTCTAAAGCCTTCGGGTTCGATCCCACCACAGGCCAGCAATTAAAAAAAAAGAAATTACTTTTTCCATTTCTACTTTCGAATTTTGCATTTCTTTTGCTACCTTATCGAACATGAATGAAATACGATAGTTAAAGCCAGATTATACATAAATTTCAAATATCGAACTTAAACAGTTTGGCGTAGGCATTGCTTATTATTATTATTATTATTATTGTCTTTTCAGCATATGATGGGATAAACACAAATTGCCTTATTCGCAGTAGATTAGGAGTACTGACGTATTTTTTTAAATCTGGAATCTTTAGAATATTGACCGAACCGCCGTTGGTCAGTGGTAGAGCGTTGGCGTAGCATTCGGGAGGCCGTGGGCTCACTTCCAGCGGTCGACCATCCTGAT
Organism: Lepisma saccharinum; assembly: GCA_022664845.1. Taxonomy (NCBI): domain Eukaryota; kingdom Metazoa; phylum Arthropoda; class Insecta; order Zygentoma; family Lepismatidae; genus Lepisma; species Lepisma saccharinum. The sequence continues at coordinate 9,891 of JAGDQP010058294.1, forward strand.
TGAGGTTTTCCCACGGTTTTCCTCAGTCACACCAGGCAAATACTTTGATGACACGTACAGCATAGACCCTGGCCGACACCTACCCGAATTCTTTCCCATCCCCTATCCCGGCCTAATCGTTATAAATAATATTCATATTTAGAGCATAGAACGTATTGTTCGTAGAACATTAATAAATATTGCATTACATTATTATTACCACAGTAAGTGAAGTGATATTTCACGTTACTAATAAACGGCTAAATGAAAACTTAAAATTTCTAATTCACGTATACTGGGAAACATCGTGTTTCAGGTGATAACAGTAGTACAATCACGATATTTTGATGATCCTCTGAATCTAGAAAAAGTGATAGTAATCCTGGTGAAAATCTAGGAGTTTTATTGTAGTTGCATTTGCTATGAAGATTTATTTTCGAGAACTTCTGTGTAATGAAGAACAAACCTCCCCAACTCCCTGCTTAAAGTAATTCTGTAATGAATATAGTGCCTGTGTTACTACATTCCATTTCTGACTTCTAGAAGTATGTTATTGACGAACGGTTTTCGGACATTTAAGCCCGAAATCCGTCATTTTTCGCAAAGGACCATGTTTGAACCCTCGTAGAAGAGGAGTGTGATTCAGGACCATGATTTTTTTGCGTGCATACATCGGTTGAAAGGTCTAAATATTAAAAAAAAATGTAGAATTTTATTCAATTCGTTCACCCCAAGAAATTTGTTAAATATCAAAATTTTACACAATTTGTTACTCATTTTTCAGCCTAATTTTTGGAATATAGAAATTAATTTTCAGAAAAGATGATTTCATATGTTCAAAGTACACTTCAAGAGGTACCCAACGGTTTTTGATTAAGCTCTCTAGCTTTTCTGGTTTTTGAGATATTCAAGTTTCCGTACATGTCTATGGGAGTAAAAAAAACGCCACCCGCCATTTTGTAAATATGGTCGCCCCGCGAGAAATATGGGCGTAACATCTGTCAAAAGTGGTTCTGATATCTTCAGGTATGTAGAAACCCACATACGAAAAATACTTTTTTTTAAAAAAATGGTTATGTAACCATTTTTTCTAAAATTGGATGATTTGTCATGGGATAACCCAATTACGTATGTTTCAGTTTCTGGCATAAAGTGTGAAGAAAAATGCTATTAATATTTCACTCTAATAATAATTTTCAGAAAGAAATTTTCATCAACAATAAAAGCTGTTTTCACAAAGTGAATTGTTATATTGCTTTTACACGTATAAAATATACGATGTTGATTTTTGATGTAGATTTAGACTTATACGATGTAAACCTAGAAAAAGCATCCACACACAGGCTTGTTCTGTTCGAAAACAACTGCGTAGACGGAAATGAATATCATTCCTTACGCAAACAGTAAGCTTGTTTTAGTATTACTAAAATAAAACAATCTAATCTTCCTTATCTAAAATCACTAATGTATAAAACGGTCCACTTAGCGTGACTCAATCTGGTGGTGTTTTAATAAGACAAATCTTAACTAAATTTCTCTAGCTGTAAAACTAGCTCGTGGTTAAAACCTTGACTTTCTAAATGAATACTACACGAATGTGGGTTCCAACCATGGTCAGATCAAGTACTTTTCTTACTAGTTAATAAGACAATAATAACTTCCCTTCCTCAAATGACAAAAGTATAGAATTTGCAACCAAGAGAGAGCGAGAGCGAGAGAGAGTTTATATACGGAGGGTTTCCTTACAGTTTAATAACTTTTTATATTCACCTGAGGTCATCATTCTAGTGTATGTGTTAACTTCTTTTCAACCTTCAAGTCCCAATCCAATACTTCCAATGCTACTTCTGTTTCCCTGATTTTCTTTCTCGTCAGCAACATATATTTATTTATTACTTTGTTTTTGGCAGGAGCTCAGATAGGGACAGTAATAGCCATGCCAGTGACAGGAGCCATCGCTTCCGCTGTTGGATGGGAAGCTCCATTCTACCTCTTCGGTGCTATGGGTTTAGTTTGGGTAGTGGTGTGGTTCTTCTTCGGAGCAGACTCCCCGTCGACCCATTGGAAAATCTCTAAGGCGGAAAAGGACTATATTGAAACGTCTCTTGGAATGATTGACAAACCTAAGGTGAATTACAACTTCAAGATATTACAACTAATTTTCATTCTCGTATCGAATTTATTGTGGGTATGTCACTGTAAAATCTAAAGGTATTGCATAGTTTATACAACTAAATGCACAGGGCCGTAGAAAGGGTGTATTTTACTACAAGCTAAGATTAATTTAGGCACCCACTTCCTCCTAAATAATCCCACCTATTCTCATAATTTCGTAAAAAATCTTTCATTAATTTTAGAATTAATGATCTTCCATTTTTAAAGATGGTTGTGGATTTTAACGATACTTGGTAGTAATGTTATCTTACGGTTTGCTCATTCAGGCAATTCTAAAGAAATTAAGACAATAGCAACAGTATTACAAGATGTCCGCACAATGTAAACAAACACACCATAGAGCTACGAATATAACAGAGGTAGCGTTAGGCTGTTTTCCAGGCGAGGGGAGTGAAGCCAAGAGACGGAAGGGACGAGGCACTTCAACCACATTGACTGGCACCATATTTAGAGGTCCTCTATACAGAGTATTGTCTTTTCATTCTTACGAAAAGAGAAAGTTATTAATAAGCAGAGACAGTAGAATTTCGTGAATAAAGAT
>JAGDQP010058295.1:0-12584 GCA_022664845.1 Lepisma saccharinum
AAGATCAGTAGAGTTTTCCTTGAGTGAGCAGTATCAAAGATAAGACAAGACTTAAGAGTTCTGGCGGAAAAAGTAGTAATAGAAATTAGTGTTATTTAAAGCGGCGCAGTAACATAAAATTCTGTGCGATGGTTGGCAAAAGTGCTACCGAAGCGTCGAAACAGAGCTGCTGAAAGCGCCGTATGTTGAGGGTGCTGTTAAAAAGTTAAAAAAAAAAAGTGTCTTTGTGTAGCGTAATAGCTCAGTGTGGACTCGAGGATGTAAACGACTACGCCAGAAGTGAACAGCAAGAACACAAGGGACAGATACAAACATAAACAAAGTGCGGACTTTGGTGTAGACGATTAAGTAGCAAAGGTCAGCTAACAATGGTATTAGAAGTTCTGGCAAGGTTACAGTGTTCTGTTCAAAGAAAAAAAAATATGAATTGTGACTAGCCATGATGCATTTTGTATTCGTGACTTCCTGACCAAATGATCAAATTACCTAATTTTGATGTCCTATTCTCCTGACTTAACGCGTCGTGACTCCCCCCACCAGTAAAAAAAAACACTTTTAATTAAGAATTAGAATTCTAAAATTTCCCACGTCATAAGAAGTCAAGTGGTTTCCAGATCCAGGTGTATTGCTACCAATGGTAACGTCAAACTTAACACATAGCTGCGGATGTGGATCACTTCAAAGATGACAGTAGTTACTAGTGTGCAGGTACGCGAGTGATTTTTCCTACAAGTGCATTCCGGGAAAATGTACCTCGTAATGCTATATGTTTGTCTCGAAAGTTCACTGGAGGTATTGAGTTGTAAATATGCGTAATGGAGTGTCGGTAATCCATTTGCATTGTATTGGAAGTTGGGTATATTCTACAGAAGAGTATTTTCCCTCGTTCGACAACTAGTCAATATCTATAATTTAGGAGCAAACCGAATGTAAGGTTCTACCGTATTACCGTCTGACGGACCGACCGGCTTAGGCGTTTGAAATTTAAAATATCGGTTGCTAATGTAAGATGAATAAATTAAAAAGACTAAGCCATGTGAGTGATTTGAGAATGAAGGAGAACTTTTGTTTATGTTATCCATTATTATTTTGTACATATCATTGTGTAACCATGAACAAACTAAAGCTGAGTGTATCCCACTTTCTCTGACTGCGATTTCTATACGGTATTCCGCTTTCCTGACTACGTTTCCCTTACTGAGTCCCTGTGTTTATTTTTCATGTATTATTGTTAGGTTTCGTTGTTAAATTTGATGTTTATTTGTGACTCCCAGGCAATTTAGGCTCAAGCCGCCTGATTTCTTTTATCTTTTGTACCTTTTGATTAACAGTCGACAAGACAAATTTGATACAATTACTGCCGATTACAGATGTACTCAACACGAACAACTGAATATTTCAATCCTACAGCAGTTTACAGCACATGCCGCTTAAAGTAAGCTTTTTTTTTTCTTTGTGGAGTATCAGACAATGTTGAGTTCCCGGTATCGATATGCGGCTTTTTATCCACGAGAATACAACAGTAGCTGGAGGAAAAAAAAATCTAAATGTAGTTACAAACCAATGATACAAATAGGACGTGGCTTTATCAACAGTAATAATAAATAACAACGAAGTTGTGTATAAAATGTAACGTTGTTTCTCTTGAATGTGAATAACAGTTACTGTGGGCTACTCTACATATTATAATGCATTTAAGAGCAAAAGACTTTTCTCTTAAGTAGCATTTTTTGTACTCATATGGAACTTTTTTTTTAAATCTTAAATGTAGTCCTGTTGTGTGTTAGTTCGAAAATGTTCGTGTTTCCCTCGAATTATGGATATATTTTTTTTTTTTTGTTATTTACAGTAAGTTTGATATTTCCAGAGCAATTTTACACCAATGATATAACAAAATAATAATAATATTAATACAGAAAAGAAATACATACAACAACAAAAATATACAGTATATAAATTTATATGGCATGAGCAATAGTTTTAAAACCTTACAACGTCGTCTATCTAGTTACAGTAAAGTCTGTTACCGCAAGAAGAGAGCTGTAGAGATTGGATAGTCTATATATAAGCCTTATCTTGCTTTTTGTGTACACAAGAAATTTTTAGATCCAGCATCCTGTGTGGGTACCTCGAATGTTGAACAAAGGCACAATGTTATTTTTTTTTTATTATTATTATTATATAAATATAAATATCCCTTGCAAATTTCATAGCTTAAACACTATCCGAATGTAATCACAGTTGTTTCTTGAAATCCTGGTATCTTACGTAGGATGATACAAATAGAATAAGTCTGGACTTGATTTTACTTCTTCGGGTTTGCGACAGCCCGTCGACTAGATTACACAGGAATTCTCAATGACGGGTGGTTTACAAGAAATATAGTATGGTCTAGGGCGTTAGGATCCGTAATATCTGTAAACCTGTGTATGAGTCCCAAGAGTTTAAGAGCTTTCTATGGAATATTACTTCATGATACTGTATAATTAATGCTAGATGTAGTACTTCTGAAGAAAAACTGGCTTGGTTAAGCAATTGAAGTCGGCGAAACTTATATGGAATGTGTGTAAAAGCACAGAAAGGCCAAAATACAATCATTAGTTTAGAGAAATGCATCACCACTCGGGAGTAGGGCACGAACAAGTCATGATGTCAACTCATAGTTGGTGTTATTTCTTAGCGTTTGAGTAACATTGTCTTCTTCAGCCTTGTCTCCGATGGCTCTTGAAAGGCGATAAGGTCGATGCAGTTAATTGAACAAATAAGACAAACGAAATATTCTCTAATGTTATATATATCCGCTTATTATCTGAAAGATGGTTCTGCATTTGAGCATGAAATCTATGAAACAGTTTGTTACAACGTAACAAATCAATTGTGAAAAATATTAGTAACATTCAAGAAAACTCTGATCCAACGAGGAGATCGATATAACTGAAAACTGAACGGGAACTTTGCTGTTCGACTATATGCCATTCATTTTCCCACCTGGTTTGTTGGGTACGCTGAGAATGACAGACGGTTGAAAATGAATAGCATATAGTCGAGCAGCAATGAGCGTTACGTTTTAGCGTTTGCTGGTATCGTATTCATTTCTGCTTTACGTAGTCTTTGAAATTTTGTGAGAAACTTACATCTAGTTTCCTTAAGCGATCTGAAAGCGAAGTCTAGACCAACAAGGCTTAAGACAGTCAGAAAGAGAGATTTATTTTAACATATACTAACAAGTACCTCGACTGTAAATTTAAAATTAATTTATCATTGTTATAATTAGAAACTACGTACCAAAACAACAAAATTAAATGCTGCTTATAGGGCAATTATGCAATTAAAACCGGGAACAGAAAGGGTCAGTAGTGTCATTTTCCTTTTCTTTTTGATTGGTTGGCCATATATAACTTTTTCTTATGCATTTGTTTGTGCTTGAAAGGAAATACACAAGTTAATTTTGCATAAAACTTCGTAATAATACGTATAGTTTTTATGTGTCAGTAATATAAGTGAACAGGAATTGGATTATGAGTGGAGCAGTGAAGGCAGGTAAAATGTTATCAGTTTGATTTTTTTTTTCTAAGTGCTTAAGAATGTATGGTGTTCATGTAGCACAGAGAAGTACTATTTTGTATTCGTATTTAGTTACATTGTGTAGTGTGTGTCTATATTTTTGTCTTAAGTTCAAATTATGCATAAGCTGAAGATTGACATTCAAAAATAATCCATTTAAAATGGCACGGTAGATCATGATTTTATGTTACATTTTATTTCATTGCATTCCTCAGCTTATAGCGTATGTAGCTGTATTATTTTCATTCGTCTGGTTTGTAATTTCTTTGCATATTTGTCTGTAATGAAAACTTACACCACCGAGTCCAATCCTTTGCATTAGATACGTAGAACAGGTAAGAGTGACGTGTATCTACTTGTTAGAAATATTGTCCATAACACGTTGAGCCAAACGAAATGTAAACCAGTTTCTGACCGTTAGGTCTCACGAGTATTTAATGGGAAGAATGAGTGACCATGTTGAATTTTTGAATTGGGAAGTGGTACTGCCACTGTAATTTTGTCTTAGCTGAGCTTGATCTGGTAGTGTACATTCTATATTTTCATAATTGCCATGTCCGAATACGAAAAAATCACTGCATAATCAATCAGGCACAATTTTCTTATCCGAATGGCGTTTCTAATTGGTACGAAACCGTGCACGACGTTTACAAATCAGTGAAATTCTGAAGAGGAAGCAGTTACATGAGAACAACTACTTAGCATGTAATCAGATATCTTGAATGTGGTAGTTATATTTACCTGTTCAAGGTACAATTTTTACACTTCGTTAATCGTATGCAAGTATTGGTGTAATTATGCATGTTTATATATTTGGAATTAAACAACGGGAGATTTTTGTTATAATTTGCCCTTGAGTAACGTTACCCCCGAAAATTAACTTCAGTTGGTGAGGATTTGTTTACTACGAATGGGAACTATATTAATTAGTACGTGGTGTTGGAGTATAACTTTCGAAGTGTGCAATGTAGGATAGTCAGTGGCTCCAAATAAGCTCAGGAATGTAGAGGCTCTAATGCAACTACGGTAGTAGCTGTTAGTTAGAATGATTTCATCGAAGGTGTAAACAAAGTTCTTTGGCCATTTTTTGTAGAGCTACGCTGGCGTATGTACAGTTAACGTATATTTATGATTTGTATTTTTCAATTAATACAGTTCGTTTGTGATATAAGTTGAAATAAGAAACTATCGAAGGTAAATATATTGTGGAACGTGTATTTGTCATGTAATTAATTCCGTCTTTCGCGCCTTTGATATTTCGATTTAAATTTCTTCCCACATGTCAGACACTCAAAATTACATGTTAACCTATAGTAATCAGCAGTTTCTTTTAATTTTAACAAAGCATTTTAATTACAACTTAAAAGATAGCCTCTTTTGCTTGTGTTGGAACATAATGATTAAGGTTTATACTCACTTTAGCAATTAGAGAGAACAGTTAGAAAATGGAACATCGTGTAGAAAAAAAAAACTGCTGCAACACCTGATTACCATTTCCTTCTTTACAAAACATTTTTACTTTGTAAGAAATCGAATTAAATTCGGAAACATTATGCATAGCCTCGTCTTCTTTCGCCTTTAAAATTGTGTGTTGGATTCAACGTCTGATGCTTACAGAACGAGAGGGAAGTGTAAGTTGCATACATTTCACAAATTCTCTATTGTCATTATTACATTTTCTGTCCAATCTTATATTTGCATTTGGAATTAGTATATTGACTTTGTTACTGAATTTAGCTAACCATAAATGTTACTTAAATAATGTATTGTCAAGTCACACTTTAGGGCTAGTAGTGTTCATGTTCACATTTGTGGGGTAAAAATGTCTGCTCCTTTTTCACTGCACACTACTAATGTTGCAGATACATCTTTAGCTCGAGGTACTTGATTTCATTGACCTGATTTAAACGTTAGGTCGAATACAATTTAGCACACACAAGGTAGTTAAGATTAACACAGAATTTCTCTTCATGTGTGCCATGATGGTTGAGAATGAACATTGCACTTTTGTATAAAGATGCATCGAACAGTAAATCATATACCACTTGACGCCAGGTGGTGTTTTGGTGTGAACAGTTAAACTGCTATAGCTATTTTTTAACAACATACTGGGTGTTAAAATAGGGCCGTTGGTAATAATAGATGACAAACATGTGACCATTGGCATAATTCTAGAAACTTCGTAAGTACAAGTCACCATGAGGTTGATTATCATTTTTTGTAAAAAGCTCTTCTTGCGCGGTCAGTTGCTTCTAACCATGATTTAACAAACATGCATCTTGAAAGGAAACTTCCATAAGCTTCTACACACAAACATATTATTTTAGGAATTAGCCTGATTCAAGCTTTGTTGTATATGAAAATCGTTTCCTTTGTCTTTATGAAGTGGAGAATCCAAAACTCAGTGATCTCTTGATATCTGTAATAAGTCCGTTGCGACGTATATACTTTATTCCCTTGAAGATACGCAGTACTTATGAGACAGATACGTATGTGGCGTAGTTTTCATACGTGTTCATTTTCGTGATATTAGTTTTCATTACTACAGACGCAGTGGGCTTCTCGATGTATGAGGTGAAATGATAAAGAGCTCAGACGTTACGTACGAACTTGTTGGACATGTTGCAAATTGAATATTCGTGAAGTTCCTTTGTGAAATACCACAGTATTGTTTGAGTTCATCGGAGTATTATGCTGTGAAAATGGTTATTACTTAAGTTATGTAGTGTGCATTTCGGTTATATGATTCATGGTGAAAGGACTGTTAGAAGAGACAAAATTACAGAAGACATCGTTTTATGGTGAGTATGATTTTGGAGTTACACATATAATTACATTCTCTCACGTAAAATAATGTCTTTTGGTGTGTATATTTATTTCATGGTTTGTATTTCAGAAGACACTGTAACATGTAGTGTCTTGAATTTATCTGTTTCCTACGGGTGCATAATATGCAGTTAGTTACGACGTATCTTCGTGCTAGGGTTGTTCGGAAGTCGGAAGTCAGTTCTGGAATTCGAACACTCCTAATAGCTTATCCAGCAACTGTTTCCTCAGTTGTTCTGAAAATATGTCTTGTTGATTTGCGTGGTGGCATCGACGATCTCTGGTCCATGTGAACCGTTGTTTTCCATAATTTTGTGATGACGCCGTTCCGGACCTTCGACATTTCGAACACCCCTACTGCGTACACACACACACTCTCTCTGTTTTTTTTACTGAGATCTCTGTGGGGAAATACTTTCGTATAAGAATTTTAGGAATTGTTAGTACGTTTTTACTTCTGCATTTCCTGAGGATGGTCCCACGAAGGATTGAAATGTCAAAATGCTTGAAGTGACAATTAAATTGTACATCTATGATTTTCATGAACGCTTCTTTCAAGACTCATTCAGTTAGTGCCGTGTTAAGGGCGAGAGCTCTTGAAGTAAATTTTAATACATTCATAACGGATTTCTCATTATAAATGAGAATAATGATGAACTGGCTTTAAGTGCACTCTAGATTTGAGTTTCCACCAGATTAAAAAAAATATCAAATAAATTACCTTCGCTGCAAAGCGCTGTGGCGTATGACCAACCAATTTGATACACATTATTATCGGTCTCAAGGTGTAAGAATCTTACGACGGGTATGGGTTACTTCTTTAATTGTTTTCCATGATTCTAAGCCATCATCTTCAGGGACTGGAATTAGAAACTGGTAACTAAATTGAAAATGTCAGAGCCATGGTAAAACGTATGATCAGTTCATCATTGATCTGACTTCAAGACTAGGTTGAATTTACCAGATAGCAATATCCACGCTGAAGTTCGAAATCACAAGAAAGGGATGAACTATAATGCATTCTACCATGATTCTGAGTAGTGATGGTAGTGCGAATTTTATCGGCGAGAGAAATAGGTACTTTTCCCGGCCTATAAATTCAGCCCCAAAATTTGCAGTTCATTTTCTTCTGATTTATTTAACCTTTGTTGTATTTTCAAGAGTATTGTTCATAATTCCATTCTGCCCATCAAAAAAATATAAAATCTAAGGATTTTTTAAAATCCCAATTCCAAAGAAATGTACATGTTTAAGTATGTAAATCACCAATTCGTCAGTCGTTGCAGAGATAGTACTGATCGCTTGGATACCTAATTTTGCTCAGGAAACTTGAAGTATTTTAACTGTTTGGCATTGAATAAAACACACTAATGCTAGAAACTAGAATTGCACGATTCAGCAATAGTATATAGAATTCGTAATTTTCATAGCGACAATATAATTTTCTTAAGTCTTCAATACATTTGAAGCCCATTTTTCTCGGTATTCTGAAAAATTAATTGCTTTATAGAAAAAAATGAAAAATCAGAAAGCTTCTGTTACTATTTCTTGTTTGAAATGAGAAACAAGTAGTTACCACTATTTTGTGAAGAGTAATTAGTTTAATAAAATTGCGATTAATCGATATTTTTAGTTAATTACTGTTCTCAAAGTAGTGGTAATTAATTGATCTTTCCCTCGAAATACAAGAAATACTAACATAATTCTTTCTTACTTTTCACTTTTTCCATAAAGATATTAGTTTTTTTTTTTTAACCTATAAAAACAGCAAATATGGGTCTCGAAGGTTCACGATTTTTTTTTTTACAAACATTTTACTTTGTTCGAAAGCTGGGAATCTTTTTAAGCAATATTCTTCCATTACCATATTTGTAAACGTCCAGCATCTTTCACGTATTTGCAAGAAAATTAAATTGTGATGTGCTGTTTGATTAACACTATTTTAATGTATTGAAACCGGATAATTGGATAGAACCATCAGTTAGTGTCGTCTAAGGTCTTCCTGGTAGACTTGCGAAACTATATTATAAATTCGCAGCAGGGTAATCCTAACATGGAAAGCCCAAGTCATACAATGTGAAATCACTTGAACGAAAATACGGATATTGACTTGAATATAGTAGAACGCCCCAGTTTAGTTTTGTAGAAGACGTGAGGTATTATAATAGCATAAATTTACAGCAGGTTTTTGTATTCATATAGTTTCTTGAAGTTAGTTGTTCCTCCCTTGTACTAAGTGCGGATTATACAGTTGTGTATTTCGAACCTTCTTTCTCTTTCTCTCTTTTTAAACATATTTTTTTACGTCAAATAAGGAATCAAAAAGTTCTTTCCCTTCCACAGATTATCAAGCTCAGACCCAGCGATGGCCTACGATAGCATTGAACAGACAGAGGAAATTTGGACCTTTCCTCCAAGAGCAAACGTATCACATCAAGATACGCTCGATCTTAAAACTGAAATAATTGATCTGAACAACACGGTAGAATTAGACCACGTTCCACCTATTTATGTAGTTAATGATGCACCTGAGTCTCAGGAGACGATTTTAATCACCGAGGATTTAATTTCAGAGAAACAACAGAAGTATTCTGGTGGACCATTTAAGTGCTTTCAGTGTGATAAAGTATTCAAATATAAAGATAATTTATCTGCTCATTTAAAGAAACACACAGGAAAGGGTCTGTATAGGTGTCAGTTTTGCTCCAAATCTTTTATTCAGAGAGGGCACTTAAGAGAACATATTACGACACATACTGCTCAGAAACCTTTTAATTGTAATATCTGTAGTGCAGGCTACACCCGTTTAAGAAATCTTCGGGTCCATATGAGAGTGCAACATCAAATTGTTTGGAAATAAGATTTTTTTTTTTTTTAAATATATACACATTATTTATTGGTAAGCTGTACATAGACAAAGATTTGTCTTCACAGATTTAATTCAGAGATGAGCAGTCATAGCCGAAATTACTGTCATTGAAAATACATTTTTACTGTTAATATATGTTGGATGCTTGTGCAAGTTGGAGTATATCACCTTGGATATATGTGCGTGATGTTTTTTGTAAGATTAAATTGTGTTACTTTGTATATAGATGTGTTAGGCCAGGAGAGAATGTAATCACAATTATACATAGCGTATATATATATGTAATAATAACCTTTGGGTACCTTTTTCGATAAAAAGAAAAAAAATAGGCACTACAGTAAACACCATCTCACAATATTAGTAATTTTAATTTGAAATGAAACAATTTTTAAATTAATTATTTATTAAGGGTTAGATTGAAGACATTTTACATCATTGATAAATTTACTCAGCGGAGAATAGTCTGGCATGGTGTTCTTTTGTGTAATTACATGATTAATAGAAAACAGAAGAGTAGCTAATATTACGTACAAGGTACTGTAAATCTCAAGTTAATGGATTTGCCTCAATTTAAAAAAAGAATGTTTTTCGGTCTTTGAACGATTGTCCGAGGGTCGCTTCTCCAATGAGTCATATACGAGAATGTTAGAAAGAACATGCGGTTGCATATGAGAGACTGAGCGTAATTGACACAATGTAGTCTCAGAAAATATTGCTGTTGCATGGAAAATGATCGAAGACGATTCTCACATCACATTTTCCGACATTGAAGGAACCCTAAATATTGGATCAGCTGGAGAGCAAACCACCGTTCATTAATACTTAGGCTCAGCAAGAGAAGTGCGCGTTGGGTGCTCCATTCCTTAACAGATGCTCAGGACACAAGAGTAGATTGGTCCCGTTTTCTGTTGAGAAAAATTTTGAAGAAGGACGGACCAAAAACGTCTTTAACATAGTTACGGGTGATGAAATGTGGGTGTATAATTATAATCCCGAAACAAAGAGGCAGTCTTTCCAGGAGATGAACCACCAAGATCAGGAGGAGTCGCAGTGCTGAGAAAAATAGGTTTACAACTTTTTCCACGAAGACAGGCTATTTCACAACGTGTGGCAACGTTTGTACTGTTCTTGCAGAGTGGTATTGAATTTTAATTTTATTTATGGCCTTTGGACATCTAAGGCCGGGGCTAGTTTGTGTGTACCATCCCATCATGTACCTGATGTGACTTGAGAAAAAGCCCTGGAGAAACCTCAGTCGGGATGGGGACCACTGGGATCGTTCCCAGGACCTTCCGATTGCTAAGCCCTACGAACTAAGTAACGCTGAGTGCTATGTAAAAGAAAGTATACCCAATGTCATTTCGCTAGATGGAAATCTATGGATCCAGAATCAAAGTCTGTGTATCTCTGCTCCACCACGACAATGCATCCGCAAGCCGGGCTTCAAGAACTGTCGAATTTTCGGAGAAGCAAAAATTGTGTGTGTTGCTCCATTCACCTTACTCACCTGACATGGCCCTATGTATTTTCTTTTTGTTTCGTAAGGCCAAGGAAAAATTCCGAGGGCAATATTTTTCATCATAGCATGTAACATTGTCCTAAGTGACATATCTGAAGAAGCTTGGTATGGTAGTTTTTGTAGGTGGTTCCAAAGGATGGAAGACTATAAGTGTGAATGAAGAAAAGTTGTAATAGTTAACCCCCCTAACCCCCGAATAAATTAATTTTAATTTTTGTTGTTAAAATCTTAGGGCATTACTATAAAAAATGAAGAAGCACAAATAATAAAACAGAAGGAAGAAAATAAAGTAGGACGCATAGTAATCATAGCAAAGTCTACGGAGCCCTTTATAATAGATGTTTCTGTTTGAACGTAAATTTTGTAAGTTGGAAGCTACTACTTCTATAGACTTCAAAGATCTTTGAGCGTATCAGCATTTATTAATTTTGGGATTACCAGATCATTATGAGCAGTTGATTTACTACTCTGCTAATTCTCAGATGTTCAAATTTTTAGTTTATAATGGAGTAGGAAATATTTACTTTCAAAAGGATTCATTAGATACATGTAATTTACTCTCGATTGTATTAACAATATTTTTAACTTTGAACCAAGTTGACGAGAACGTTTGCGAGTTTGAAAGGATCTTTTAATTAATTAAAGACAAAAATTTTGCAACCGTTCTACATACTTCAGTTTAGTAGCGTTATTCCAAAAAAGAAGGTGGCGGCGTATCTAAGCATGGCCTTGCAAATAAGATGTAAAGCAGTTTGTTTAGCTGTAGACGTATATGTTTTCTCGTCTTCATAAAGGTATGCATCCGGCTTCTAGCTCGATTCGTTCAAATTTAGTTTTAAAATATAATTTAGAATCAATTACACATCCAGGTACTTAAAACTCTCGCTAAAAGGTATTTAATGTATAATAATTCTCGGTAACGTTAAGGAAAGGGTTAGTAGCTTTCAAGTTTTGTGTATGAAGGATAATACCTTCTGATTTTTCTGTGCTTAAAGTCATTCTATTTAAACTTTATCAGTTAACAGTTGAAGGAAACGTGGATTAAAATTCTAAAAATAAATTGAAAACTTTATTTCTATGTCAACAATGAGCACATGAAGAATTTAGGATCGAGAATGAAGCCCTGAGGCAAAGCAGCAGAGTATATAAGCAAATTTCCGGCTATATTTGTGGTAATTTTCCACTCACGTAGAAAGCTTTCAAACTATAATAGTTCTGTATCTTGAATTTCAAATGTTTAATTTAACTTGATGAAACAGTAAATCGTGAGTAACAATGTCGAAAGCTTGTTTTTTTTTTTTAAACATAAATAAAATAGGAACAATAAAAGTGTACTCTTTTAAAAAAAAATTCAGTGCAATATGCCGCTGGTTTACGAGGTTTATTAAGAGTAATTCAGAAGCAAGTCCTTTGATAAATCCGTGTAGCCTTTTGGATAATAAATTGGTTTTGAAAATGTCTGTATGTAGACATCTTCCACTTTTTCCATAACTGTTCTTAAATGTGATCTTCAAGACATACATCGATACTTACCTTCAACTTGACAGGCAGTTCTCGCTAATACCAAATCGTGCAGCGATATGACATTTATAGACACTACTAATTTCTGGTTCATCTGGTGTGAAGGAAGGGTAACAAAGGTGTAAGATTAATTAAACCCTCCGAGGAGTTCGGCTTTTATCCGAACTGGTGCGTGCACACGTTACGAAATTTAGTATACTGACTGAAGTACAGAGAGTTTGGATCTTCTTTCTTAATGCTAAATGCAAGTGCGTTTTCCCGAGCTTTTTGTTTTACGTCATTACT
>JAGDQP010058297.1:0-12584 GCA_022664845.1 Lepisma saccharinum
AGGTGTATACATAAAAATTAATCTAGCCTAACTTTTTTAATCTAACGTAATTAATGTAACTTATACAATGCAAAAAAATGCAAAAGGAATCCAAAGGCGGGGAGGGGTGGGTGGGCTAATTCGTTATAAGTACAAAGAAGAAAGTAAAGTTATATTTTTAAAAAGATAAAGAAAGGTGTGTTGTAAAAAGAATATTGGCACTGGCGGGAATCGAACTTTGGAACTCGTATCAATCTTAACTGGGGTGGAAATTGAACCACTTAGAGGTGAGGAGGAAGTTTGTATTTTTCTAGTAATTCATCCAGTTCGTAATCGCTTTCATCCATAATGGTCTTATACCCTCTCCTATTTTCTTTTCATACATTATTGTGCTTTTAAGTTTTCTAGTAGAGCCTACATGAATTTCATGAGGGATTACTTAGGATTCTGCCCCTACATTTCCTGGTTTGTTGCTATATTCGTTTTCATTTATATAATTACAAAACACGAATGTATATCCACAAAACAAGATTTAAAAACATCAACAGTGATAAGACGAATGATAAAAATATTTTTGTATCATTATGACTATTTTTCTGAACCTACTCTTGTTTTAGGAATATTGATAGAAGTTCACCAGATTATGTACAGAGTTTAAAAAGTAGACATAAGCCCACTACACGTTCTTCAAAGTAATAATTCGCCTTAACAGGGCCTGGTTCTCACACTTCGTAGTTTCATTTCTTTAAAGTAATGAACATATGAAGAATCTTGTAATATTGGAATCTTGAAAAACTAATTTTAATTAACATCTATGAAAATTATTTCAGGTTTCTACTCACAAAAAGCGCAAGCAAAATACTCGACTATTGCCTGCATGAAAAGCCGACCTATTACTACACCGAAAAGTTCTCTCTTTGTGCACCTGGTGCAAGTTCACCTGATGCCACCAGTACCTGGTGCATTAAAGCTAGTATGCAACAATTGTTCCCGAATTCGATTAAAAAAAAAGATAAGAAGTTCGAGTTCGGTAACTGACACTTCAGTTTATTGAACTGCAATATATTAAAAACGTAAATATTGCGCATGGCTTACTAAAGAACCTTTACTCCAAGTTCGATTGGACTAACACCAGGTGGCATGGAATGATAGGAACTAATGGAAATTTGCTGCATTATCTCTATAAATATTTTATCTATGACGTGTGGATTTAATCCATCGAGCTCTACGTAAACGATACTGGAGTGACTACTTAGTGTTGAAAGAAAGAAGCCAGAGCAAATATTTAAATTCGTTTGTCCACTTCCACTCTAATCCAGAGTTGACCAAATCTTCAATGCTAACTCAGTTTTATACGCTTGATATCGCTGTGTGGCCCGTTTTTTGTTTGTCTTAATTCCTTAGTTATTCATGTAAGAGCTACCGTATTGTGCATACAATAGAGAATACCGCAAATAATATTTACATTTTTTGGCAAGAATTAAGACATAAATAAAGAAACGGGTCACACAGCGATATCAAAAGTATAAAACTGAGTTAGAATCAAAAATTTGGTCCATATTGGTTTAGACTGGAAGTGGACAAACGAGATTAAGTTTCCTCTCCGCTCCCTGGCTTCATATATTCATGAAATTTTCAATGCCTGGAATCAGTCAAGTATCGTATTAATGGAGGTCGATGATTTAATCCCTAGATCAGGATTTAAAAGTTTTGTGCAACCGGGCGTGAGAGTTTAGAGTTCTTTTTTGTGTTAATACATGAAAAAATAGTTTCATGTTTTCATACTGACATTAAACAAGTAAACGCTGTGATTCTACTAACAACCCCGAGATTCCTAGATCTTCTAGCATCTCAGACACACAAAAAATAATTTTTATTGATAACTTGGGTGCATGCTACGGGCAGGATCAAGCTGTTTACGATATGTCTATTGTGTCGAGCAATGTTTATGCAAAGTTTGGTGCTGACGATACGGAAGTAATTGAAGAAATTACATTTTAACATAGACTGGCAACACTGACAACTGGTGTGTTTGGGAAGGGAACACGCACAATAGTTTTCTATTATGTCGAATAATGTTCGTGCCAATTTTAGTGCGGATAGGTCTAACGGAATACGAGCAATTTAAAAATGAGTTAGCAACACTGACCCACTGCACCAATCCAGACGGTTTCAATAGCTCTGAGCTATTCTAGCCAAGACCTTTCCAACGACACCTCAACCATCTCTCTACACCTTGTGGTTCCTCATATTTACTTTTTGACACGGGCGGACGAAGTAAGCGGGATTATAAGGTTCCTTTGGTTAGTTACACTATTAAGCAAGACATTTAAAGATGAGAAAACATGGGGTTCTTTTTATAGCTCATTTGTTAGAATTTGTTTCACTTCTGCAGTGCTCGAAATTCATACAATTCATGTTGAATTATAATGACAGTTCATGATTAATATTTCCCTTCAAAGTCAATATGTTTGTTGATTGTTCACTAGTTATACTTTACTTCTAAATTTGCTCGCGGAGGAATAACATCCCTCAAATTTAAAACTGTCGTAATCAATAAAGTCCTGAATAGCTCATTCGTATAAATGAAATAAAGAAAAATTACAGTAAATATATAAAGATGGATAGGTGGAAAGATGGATGCATTTTCTTGTCCGCGGTGGTTCAGTGGTAGAGTGCTCACCTCTCGTGCGCGGGGTTCTCGGTTCGATTCCTGTCCATTCCATGTGAGCTTTATGGCGGACAAACACTGTGTGAGTGTGTTTACTCGGTGTTCTGTTTCCTTTCACTTTCTTCATTCAACTAATTCCATCATCATCATCATCCATTCGGCGTGCACCACACTTGCCTAATGACCCTAAATAAAATTCAAAAACTTGTTACCTGTATTTTAAACTGACAGTTGGCTGTAATAGATTGGAGCCTAAATGTAGTAAATCCTCCCAGTAGCAGAAACTACTACCTTGTTTCATATTAAGATACATATATGTTCATGTAGGAAACACACTGTGCTGTTTACGTAACAAATTGGCACGTCTGAAGCTAATGAGAGTAATATTTACTTTATCAATTATTCAAAGTGTAATTTGTTTTAATATGTGATGTGATGCGCGTGTTTACGTGGAAATTGTATGTAATTAGCTTTTGATTGACATCTCAAGTGGAAACAGTGTTCGTGACTTATTTATGGCGGTGTAGTCTCTGTTGTGCTGTCTTCTACGCCCTTACTAATTAACTTTATACTGTAAAAAGTAATACATTTAGGCTATTTTACACTTTTTCAATACATCTCTACGGAAATGCTGAATTTGTGCTAAAAAGAATGTAAATATGGCAAACCAGAGAAAGAGTTAACATTTTCTTTTAGATATTTTATTTAATAATCTGTCAGAGATAAAGACAAAAGAGAGACATCACATGAAAGCTTGATCATTGTAATAACTGTATTTTTCTCATTTACAATATCCTGTCCGAAACAGAACTAGTGTATATTTTATACGAAGAGACAAGAAAAACACTCCCCCTTCCCCGGAGGGAAGTAGGGGGATGTAGAAATGAACTAAATATACAATTTAATGTCAGATGTAATACATATTACAAAACAAGGTAATAATAGTACGAATGAGTACGAAAGCAGTTAAAGTATGTAATGTTAAATCCAGATTATAAACATAAAAAAGTGAAGTTTTTTTATTATACTGTATTATAAAAATTATAAAAGCTTCTTAGTAATAAAATCAAAAGAGAAACAGTGATGAATAGAAACGTAACTGGCAATAATCGCAAACGTACAGTTTTTTTTAAGAGTGAAAGTTTGAGCACTGTTCGTGAGACCATGGTTTGCATAGAGCACAGCATCGTTTACATAGAGTGAACGTATCTTCTTACACTGTACTCTCTTTGCCCTACCGCCATTGTTCTTCAAAACAATGCCTACCTTGACATGTGTTCCTCTCGTTAACTATCCTAACTATATACTCAAGAATACCTATTTCAACATGAATATTTACAATCTTGAATAGAAATTGCGCTATAATGTCATACGTCGCGCTTGAGTTCGACGCAGAGCTGTCTAAGGGATGTAGGGTTACCACTTGTCCCGTATTTTAGGTAAAATTTTCGCGTCCCGTATTACAAGTAGTAGTACCAGCTGTGCTTATGAAAGTGAAAAATCCATTTTCGCCCGCCATTATTATTTTATTATTATTATTATTTTGGGGGTGGGCATTCGCAAGCAACACTTTCCTGTATGTTCTTGATTATTATGGAGTTTTAAATTGTATAGGTATATAAATATAAAACACGGATATAGAGCCAAACTAGTTACTTTCATTTTAGGTTATTTACAATTTGTCCCGTATTTTTTGGTATAATCCCGTATATTTTACCAAGCGTCCCGTAATTTATTCAACAAAGGGTGGCAACTCTAGATGTAAGGTAGGGCAAATAAGCAATGAATTCTAAGAATCACCAAACTCTATTTCGTCAAATAACTAACATGTAATCGCATAGCTCCGGACTCACCTGTCTACTGCTGTAGTCAATGTTGAGAGGTGCTTAACTGAATTGTGACTGTCTCAGGTGTCCTCTTCTTTTTACTGTACTGTACGGTCCATGATGACTTACTACTTTTCTGTGTTTAATTGTTTCCCAATGTTGCCAACTTTACGGAAATCTCATGCTGCCCTGGTTTACCATATTGTGTAGAAAAACTAAGGATTGTATCTTGGTGCTTTAAAGGCGAGTTGCGAACACTTTTTGTGCACTTAATTTGTAAAGAATACTTTTTATACACTTCCTTCCAAGCATTTTCTTCATAATATTTCTTGATCCTGGTCACTTATTTTCAGCAAAGTTACAAAAATTTGGATTCTCTTTTAATATAATTTTGTTCGTAACGCCGGCTAGCAACTCAACTAAAGTAAGGGTAGAGAGAAAATGAGTTCAGCGAACTCCATTTATCTGGCTAATTGTACTCAAGTGACTCTGAAAGTGGTAAAACCTTTTCATTTGGTTATCTTTCTCCATAGATTTCACGCTTGTTTCACTATACGCACTTCAGTATAGTGGCGGATACAGAAGGGGCACAAGGGAGAGGGTACCAGTACACTGCTGCGAAAATTTTACATGAATTTGATGTATCACTTGCACTTATTCCCATTTGAAAAAAAAAAAACTTGAATCCAATATGGCGGATCCAAAATGACGGACGGTATGTCATATTTGTTAGAGATGTATAACTTGGTTTCATTCATACTGCTTATGGCAGCATTCATGTCATTTTCTATCTACAGTAATTCAACGGGTGATTTCACATTTTTCATGAAGCAGCTTAATATTATCGGTAGTCTACCATACTCAATAACTTGCCAACGGTTAGAGAACCTGTAAAACTAACTACACAAGTGAATTTCTGCGAATATTTTACATGAATATGATGTATCATTTGCACCTATTTCCACTGGAAAAAAATAACTTGGATCCAAGGTGGCGGACGCTGTGTGTAACATGTGTCAGAGAAGCAGTACTTGAACCAATATGTTTTGCATATATCCACATCCATGTCCAGTTCTATCTAAAGAAAATGAAAGCAATTGTGTGTCCGAGTGTAATAGTAGTTTACGATAGCATATAAGTCACGTTTCCTCTGCCCGGTACGCCAATAGCAGTTATTGATGGTCCCGTGAAGGTTTGACCCGAAACTACTACGAGAAGAGAGGGTAAGAAGAATTCTTGAAGTAGAACCACAGATTGGTGAAGAGTACGCACCAATCAAACCACACCAACAAGGCACGTAGTGATCCGTCATGCTTCCCAAGGGTCGATCTCTCTATGGCCTCTCGAATGAGAGGTAAGCACCCAAATGGATGTCCTCTGAATGAGAGAGGACAGTGGATTCGAGTTTTTCGAGGACGTGTGCAACCAGTTTTACCTTCTCGCTTATCTCGGCCTTGTTTCTTGGTTGGATGAGCACAGTTACACTCAGAGTACATTGAATTGTATTCCAGTCTCTGTTGTCTCCTTAACTGCTTCTAGCCACTCTAATCATTTCCCCTTTGGCCTCACCTTCAACAGACTCCTTCACTGGAGATACCACTTCCTTATGGTGTCGTCTTCAGGTGTTGGCATCGTAGAAATTTTATCTTCTAAGACAGTTACTAATCGTTCCAGTTCGTTGCTCCTTTCCGATGGAACATAAGTCAACGAAACTATTTTTTGCTCGATTTCTGCTCGAATCTTCTCCTCCACCGTGTGTAGTACCTTCAAGCTCTTCTACTTTCCGTTCCATGGTTTGTTGTACCATTGGACTCTTTTCTTCAATTTCCTGTTCCAATGTTTGTTGCACCATTGAGCTCTTTTCTTCAATTTTCTGTTCCAGCTCAATGTGAATCTGTTTTTCAACTTCTTTAATCTGATTCTGTTTCTCTTCTAGGGCTTTCGTCTTATCTTCAACCGCTTCCTGGCGTTGCTTAAGTGTCTCAACATCTTGTTTCACTGAAGGAATAACCTCTCGCACTCCCTCATAACAGTGGTAACATCTTCCATTACTCTTTGCAGATCCAGATTGATTCGTCCTAGCGTATCCTCCAATTTGCTGGTTTTCACTCGCATCTGCCTTTTTGTTTTTTCTTCCATTCTACAAGCATCAAGCATTCAGCTGTATTTCTACTTTCACTTTTTGCTCCATTCTTCGAGTTGTCAACTGCATTTCTTCCTTCAACTGGCGAGCACTCAGTTGCATTTTCTCTTCCATTCTTCTAGCATTTAGTTGCATTTTTATTTCATTCTGCTAGCATTTAACTGCATTTTTCTTCTATCTCTCCCATTTTACGAGTATTGAGCTGCATCATCCACAGCAACTTGGCTTGCCACGGTTGTTCCATTGACTCTACCACTTCTCCAGGCGCTGTTTTTACCTTAACTAGCTTCTTGCTCGCAGCCTCGGTGCACTCAGTGCATTGCCTCTGGTTTGCTAAATCCTCTTTCACCTCTGCTCGTATTATGTATGCTTTCGTACATATTTGGCATACTAACTCCTCATGTGTTCCATCTAGTTCCTCCTTGACACCTTGGTCACCTTTTCAGTGTCATGGGTGTACAAATTTTCCGTGGAGTCCGGTTCCATATTTTCTTCTTCTACCTTGGATTACTGCAAATTTTAACATTTATCTGAAGCGTTACTTGATATATAACGGCACTTCCGTAAAAAAAAATTAGTGTGAAACATTACAGGAAAATGTCTTGCAGTTGTTACAAGTAAGAAATAAAAGCAAGCAAAGTTTCGCATATTGATGGTACAGCACAAACATACAACAAGTCGCTTCATTCTACGTTAAGTGATTCAGGGAACTGGCACAACGATAAGAGCAGTGTGTGAACGTTCAAAGGGTGACGTAGTTTGCTGTTTGTACTTATTTCCATTTCCGACTTAGAAGATGTTCTAGGTCAGCATTGAACGACTCTCGTAAAGTTAGAAGTGTTTATGACTCTGCTACCGAGACTTGTGGCAAAGTAAATCCTGCTATCGTGGAAGCAAGACACGAGGTCACTCTGGAAGATTTTGAGAATGAAGGGGGGGGGGGCGTGAAAATTGAGTCTTCTCAGAGTACTCTTCATCCGCTCAAACCATTTCTGGAATGTCGAACACCATACTTGTTTGGGATGGTAGAAAGATGCTCTTTATATGCAACTGCTACAGCTGCTGGTGATTGAAATCAGTGGCAACTAGGGAAAAGTTACTGCCTCCCATTCATGCAGGCTGTAGTGTGGATGGGCTAAAGTTCCAAAGTTCTTGATTGGGTCAAAAAGGCAGTCATTTTCCTGATGGTGTGGCTAGAGCCGTTGTCGTGGTGGAAGAGGATTCTGTGAAGTACTGACTTTGGACTCTTCTTCCTCAGCGCTTCAAACACGGGTTAGGCAATTTGTGCTGTACCATCTTTCAGTTACTGTCTTTCGTAGTGTCGAAAGATAGGCGCCAGAACAAATATTTAAAATCTTTTTTCCACTTCCAGTCTAATCCAATGTGGACCAAATTTTCAGTTCTAACTCAATTTTATACGCTTCTTATCTCCATGTGACCGTAGTATTCCGTACTTTTCATGTAATAGAAAATAGTGCAAATAATAATTACGATTTTTTTGTTGCAAGAATTAGGACCTAAATAAAAAAAAGAGCTGCATAGCGATATCAAGCGTAAAAAGCTGCGTTCGGACTGAACGTTTAGTCCATATTGGTTTAGACTGGAAGTGAATAAACGGTATAAAGTTTCCTCTTCGCTTCCTGGCTTCATATATTCATGAAATTTTCAATGGCAGCAGTCACTCCAGAATCTCTTTAGGCACGCAACTCATGTTACTTTAATGGCGAAATCATAATTTTAAAGCTATGGCATTGTATCATCCCGTTCCAAATGCTGTGTATATACATTGTTACGCTCATCAAGTGAATCTAGTTTTGAGCAAACCTGCTCCTATAAAGAGAAATATATTTTTTCTCGCAAATTTGCAAGCCGTGTGTACTTTTTTTTTTCTGGTAGTCCCCATAGGGTTGCCAACTTCGGAAAATGGAAATACCGTACACACTCCCGGAGTACGTATACTCTTAAGATTGTGACATCATCGCTCGTCAAAAATGTGAACAACCTGAGTTTCCGCCAGGATTTTCAGTTTGGGGGCGTGTAAAGTCAAAATTGGAAGGGTGTAAGTGAAGTTTTGTACGGTTTCTATCGATCTTTTACAGCAAAACTGTCAAGGTTGGGGGGTTGTCGAGACTTTGGGGGGTAAACACCCCCCACAGTGGGGGGGCTGGCGGTAAAGTGATTACTTCACATAAAATTGAGCGATTCGAAGTTCAAATTTAATAACTTTAGTTACTTTAGAAGCATGTATCAAACTTACCTATTCCAGCTTTGGTTGAGTCGGCACATGTAATTTTTGTAGTCTACCATCAACCATACATCGTACTTTAAAACAGAAAAGCAAAGATAATTGGGATTATAATTATGGCATGCACAAAATATACTTGAAAAATAAGTCTTTACCAGCTTCGCTCTTCTCTACTCTCCATGGCTTGAAGAACCGAAAAATTATTAAATTTGTATTAGAAAACTCCAAGATAGTCTCATTCTTGCTGCTTAACAATCTTGCAATGAAATGCGAAGTTAAAATTATTAAAAAGTAGCAAATGGGGCAGTTACGGGAGCGACAATAAAATTATTATCTGAGTGGACAAGTATTGTTGAGTAGCTCTAAATCTGTGGGGTAGAGAGAGAGAGAGAAAAAAAAAAACAAGGGTTTGTTGCGTAATAAAACATCCTCTGTCTTGAGAAATCAATTAATATGATTGTATATAATGACAGATAGGCTTATATTTCAAGTTTACACTTTATTTTCAAAGAAAAAAGTATTTTTAGAAATCATTTAATGGCTAGTAAAGAAAGGCCAAAAATGGCAAGAGTTTCATAAAATAAGCTATATTTAAGGCTAATAAGCATTTCGTATATTTGTATGGCTAAATGTATCTCCAAATATGCTAGATTTAGCCCCAAATTGGCATCACTGCCACCTTGCGAACGATAATATCACTGCTACGGAACAACAAATTCGTTGCGGAATGGAATTGCGCTAGGGCCGTGATCAGCCAGTTGTCAAATGCTGTTCATTTTAGAATCCAGATTCAACTAAATCTGCTTTCCACGGAATTAAAAAAAAAAATAATATGAATAGGACAGAGAATAAGACTAGTAAGAGGAAAATTAGTGGACATTTAACGTCCGGTTTTGAGGTCGTACCAGGCACCGGACAAGGAGGTCAGAAACCGAACCGTCCGGTAAAATACTGGACGGTTGGCAACCCTAAGTCCCCAGCAAGTCGCAATTTTAGATTCACTCGTTAAGAAACTGTTACTCCGAGCTAGTAATATTCATTGGAACTTCCTGTCCAGAAGCGAAAATACTGTCACGAACTGTCTTGAA
Organism: Lepisma saccharinum; assembly: GCA_022664845.1. NCBI lineage: Eukaryota > Metazoa > Arthropoda > Insecta > Zygentoma > Lepismatidae > Lepisma > Lepisma saccharinum. Next base: position 9,953 of record JAGDQP010058297.1, read on the forward strand.
TCTAGTCGGCAGAAGAATTTTGATCAATATCAGGAGCTGTGGGCTAGTTAGACTTCATAGTTCAAAATAGCTTGGAGAAAACGTTTAATGAATCTTCAAAGCTCCTAAAACTGATATTAACGATACCAATAACAGTCACACAAATTTCTAGTCACGAAAAATTGTGACAAACTTTCAAATTCTATCCTCAATATTATAGCTACGATATTTTTCTAAGTTTTCTCAAAATTGTAACTAATTGACTAACGTTCCTTTGTTTGATAATCTGTTCACTTCTTCTTTTGTGTATATGTTATATAATTTAACTATACGTTGATTGGTTGTAACTCATTAGCTACCCAATCCTCTCTCACATAGTGAAAGTCCAGACCCGTAGCCAGCCCCCTTGCCCCGTAAATTTACCTTGCCCCAATACAAATATTTAATTTTATGTATGTTTTATAAGCCCAAGCCCTTCCCTAAAATTTTCGTGACCCCTTGTGCCTGAGTTCAATACCCAGCGGAGACAACCACCGGCCACCACTGCGTTATTCATTCTTAAAACTTTGAGAGTGATCTACGTATATTATATTGGTAGGTCAAGATACATATGACTTGGTACTCGGATATGGAAAAGAGAATTAGTATTTTACAGAATTTCTTCCTTTCTTCCAGATTCTTGTTATGTGGACCATACGGGTGCAACACTTTATGCCAAAAGCCAGATTGAGTCAGTGATGAAGGATTTGCAGGACAATGTGTACGGAAATCCACATGCACTTAGTCTGAGCAGCAAACATACAACGGACGAAGTAGATCAAATAAGATATAGGTATGGCACAAGTACTTTTCTATTTTAACTCGTAATTTTGTAATGCACTAACGTCAAACAATTCAGCTTATACTTAAATACATTATTATTACGCTAAAGTTGAGAATTTAATAGCTGTAAATGACTGTTAAAATATACAATAATATGGGGTATCTACCTCACTAGGGACATTTTTAGATAATTCATTGCTGCCACTCTGTTGAATTTGAATTTGTTTATGGCTTTTAGGCAACTCTGACTCAGGCCGAGATACGGTAAGGGAGACGATGTTGGAAGGTAGTCGGCTAGGGCCTATTTTCAAGATAGCATCCCGGAACTTACCTAGTGCCACTGAGAAAAATCCCGAAAAGTCCTGTCAGAATTGGTGACTGTTGGGATTGTTCCTAGGACCTCCCGATTCAGGGGCGTAGTCAAGAAGGGCCAGGTCGGGCTAAACCCGACCAAACAGGGTCCGCACCCGACCTGTTGATTTCAATTTGTAGAATTACCTATTTTCGATAAACCTAATATAGATATGTTAATGTGCTTCCAAATACCAAAAAAAAAAAAAAAAAAAAAGGTCTGTGATCTAAGCTGTAAATATCAATGTTCTCATAATTCTTGATTAATGTCAGGGTTGGGGAGGGGGTGAAAGTACACCCTCTCGCACACCCTTTCAATCACTTATGATTTAATGTAAACAAAATAAAATGTTCACCTTTTGTGACACATAGGGAAAAAAGGGAAAAGAATTTCAATTCACAATAATAATTAAACGACACGTTGTGGAATTCAGACATGAACCACAATTCACCTTTTCATTCAATCCAACGCAAGCCATTTCGGACGTCTTGTAGTTGTGTTTGTTCACGAGAAATTGCACGAATAATGGCAGCAAAAAATTATAGAGGGGGAAAAGTTATCCCTGCCAGAGGGGATAAATTTTTGTCAGGAGAGAAATCCCTGGGATCTCCCCCTTCCGTCAATTCGCACACTGCCCCTACCTCTTATTGCTTTCTTCACGTACCGAATAACAAGGGGTATGCTTACTCTCAATTGTATTGAAACATACCACTTCCTCAGATTTTCTACTTCGAGCACTGATGTTATGTGTAATCAGATTGTAGAGAAAAGACTGAAAAGAAGATAGGCTACACATCCCATAAACTACATACTTGAATCAACTGAAGTTTCTTTTGATTTCTGTCCTTATATTCGTCGGATAACACATTCCAAATTGCTTTTGCTTTTCTCTTCTTTATTTCGTCAATAAATTGTTCAGGGCGTACGGGATCCATTGCTTCCTGAGCCACAGTAACTAGGTTGGCAAAAGTGTAGTACGTGTCGACCACACGTCGCCCTTCTATAAACAGAACAATTCCTTCTCATGTAGTTCACGTGATGGATAAAAGGGCTGTAAACAATTCATGTGAATAGTTCTAGCACGTGCTGATTAAATATGTTTCTAGTAGTTCTTCTGTTTATAAAACTTGCGCACCCGAATAGAGAAACAAAGATGATCAGGGTTGCAATGCGTCTTCATTATATTGCAGTAATGTGTTTATGGAGGGTGTAACTAATTATAAAAGGTGAGTAAATGTACATATGTATTTAAGTTTCCTTTAAGGGTCTTCTATGGTTACGCCCCTCATTTTTCACTTTTTTCAAAATATCACAGAAGTAAACGAGTTATTTTAACATTTCAGACCATAATTGTTTAGTATTTTTTTTTTATGCTATTTACTGGAAAACTTAGCAATGAGGAGACACCGTGTTAAAGTGGAGGAGGAACCATAGAAGACCTTCTGGGTTTGCGATTATGTGGAGTGTAATATACTATAA
>JAGDQP010058298.1:0-12584 GCA_022664845.1 Lepisma saccharinum
TGCTGCTTCCCCTCACCATGATATTTTTGTTCGGGGTTATCGTCCCCTAGCCTTTGTAGATCCCTCTACTAACTGCAAGGCAGCAGTACTGGTTTTGGTCCGCCCCGGAATATTTCCGGTACCCACCATATCTGGTCGGCATTCCCCTATCCGCCACCTGGGGAGGCGCCTGGTGGAAGACCAGTAACTCCAACCCGGGATTAGTTTTTTTTGTTATTAGGACAACCAGTAACAAAAAAATCTTTGACAATAATATCGATAGCGCCGATAAAATAAAAAAGACGATTTCAAGACAGTAATAAAGAATGTAGTAGTAATTCCTGTACTTGATAGTCCCAACGAGGGTAGAATGTAGAAAATTTTGAACATTTAAAATCTGTGGTTGAGGCAGTTATTTTCTACGTAGAGAAATATCTTTAACTGACATTCTCGTTATATTAGATATGAATTTGTAATGGATCCTCGTGTTGCTGCTGTGCGGCGGCTTTTTATCTTTACTATCACGAGACCTTTCTGTTTTCTTAGTTTGCTCCGGCTAATCTTCAGGGTCGTCAAATAGGTTACCTTCGAGGTTTTAGAATGACCACTCACTATCTAAAAACATGCCCCAAAGCTACACCGTAGTGGGGCTACGTTAACTATATATTTAGAGGTATTCGTAAGCAATTGCACGGCGCTTAAAGCAGCCACCGCAACCACAAACAAATGCTCCAAAACGTCTAACTATAATCAAACGTCTATGGCGTCAAAAGCAAGGTATTTATTCAGAGGGTTAAAGACAAAACATTTAACTAATAAATTCCACCTCTAGTTTGAAGTTCCCGCCATGAACCATTTACATATTTGGTCCGTACATCTTTTCGATGTACCTAAAAGTTTACCATATAAAATCTATTATCCTTCTTTGTTCTTAGTTTATTCTTTAAACACTAATTATTATCCTTTATTCATCTGTCATTAACAAACGTCACAAAACACTAAATTATTTTAAAATACAGAAGTTACTCACTTCACTTTTCAGGTACCAAAAGTACAGACATCTAGCGTCCACCTTGTGAAACTCCAAAAACGCTCCTTTAATTTTCCTAATAATGCATAGGCCATAACAAATTATAAATTAAAATTACATACATTGGAAAGTTTCCGTTGTTTGATGTAATGTTATCTTTCAGATCATAAGGAGAAGATAAACTTTTATTGCACTTTTTTTTCTTGGGATATGTTAATAACTTTTGACTTCGACTTGTCACGATTATACGAGGGCAACGCTTGTTAAATTGTTAAACAAACATCCATGCCCCAGGTAGAACTCGAACCCGCAACCTTGGAGACGCTGACCTAATGCATCACACCACACGACTACTTCGGTTGGCTATAAGGGTAGAAGAGTTTGCGATCAAGTTTCGATTTAGGATTTTTTTGCCTGGCCAGATGCAGCTAAATGATTTTCTGCATTAGCGGATGAAACTCTTAATATCGCCTACATGGGAAAACTTCGTTAACTACGTCAATGATGAGTGATTTCTTAAAAAGCAGTTTATGGACAGACTCAGTAACAATCTGGCAGATCTTTCCCTAAAGTGGTGTTGGCCGAAAAAAATTTGAAGAAACAATGTCGGGATTTAACGAAAACGATTTGTCAGCTCTGATACCTTTTGGTGTTTATTCCCAGATATTATTTTATTAAGAATAAGATGGAAGTAGCAGTTTGCTGGGAATTTTTTTTTAAAAAATCAAGACATCAAGGGTACTGTAACAGCACCCTTCTGCAGTTGTGCAGCACACTCACTCAATGTAGGAGTATTTAAGACCAACCATATTCGACTGATATTGAATTATTTAGGATCAATTGGAACACTTATATTTTATGTCCGCTTAAGGAAAGCGAATTTTTGTGGGATTATAGAGAGTGCAAATATTTCACCTATAGCATAAAAAATAATGAAGTATGAAAAGATGGATATAAAAGTATAACGCAATCTATGATTTTACAGAATTAACCCAATTTATGTTCGAATAAATTATCCATATTTCTTTATTGAACAATTTCACAAACTCTCATTGAAGGCATGTAATGATTTTAATGCATTTATAATTTATTCTTTATTTTTATTTGATTAAATTAGTATTTTTGCTACGATTAACCGTTGTACTTATTCTTACAAAAGGAACACCTTCAGCTTCACTTAGTAGAAGCTGTGAATAATTCCAAAGATGCTGTTATAAAGTTTGAAAGTGCTAAAGCAAATTGTCTGAAGGAAAACAAAGCAAGTCGCAGCATATTTGAGCTTGGAAGAATGTATGCAAATATTTACAAAAATCCAGAAAATGAAGTTTAATTACAGTATAAGACATGCTCTTGCACACATGGATCCCGAATTTTTCTTAGGGGTTTTCACGGACTTGGGGTAGGTTCAATGAAGATCTGGATATAAAATTAGATAACAAATACAGCGTCTTTTAAAATTACACCGACAGACTTCTGGAGGTGATTTCTCACATCAAAACAAGACGAAAGTTTCTCAGACAAATTTTCGAAATATGTTTAGTTTCGAAGCGTAGGAAGAAGAACTTCAGAGTTCATATTTCTAACATCACTAAAGGTAGAGCTGATGTGGCATGGTTCCGTCAAAGACTAAATCTGCACTATCCCAAAATGTATCTTTCAAAATTCTACAATGGGCGCTCAAGAGATTCCCCAAAGGAATTAGAAGATTCACAGAAATTCTCTAAAGTAAAGATGGGTCGAAATGATCATGAATGGAACAGTTTTCACCAGGAAACAATAATTCGTTTGCGCCAAATCGATATCTGAAGTAGATTCCATACACCGAACGAATTAAAAAAATGCGTAGTTATATAACAAGCATAATAACTAGCTAGGAGTAAGAATTGCATAATTTTATCGAATGTTTTATTAATTTGTTATCAAAGATGTCGAATATCATTGTTCGATTGGATGCCTTTAACTCATGCTCATTTCGACCTACCTCTATCTCAGAGATATTCCGGAATCCCCTACTTCCTTTGGGGAACCCTTGCGCTCCCTTGCGGAATTTTGAAATATACATTTTCAAATAGAGTAGGCTTAAAGACTTTGAGGATACGACGCCGCATCAGCTTTACTGTTCGTGGTGTTAGAAATATGAAACTCTAAGAATCATTTTCGTACGCTTTCGGCTCCCTGCAGCTCCAAAACTATGCACATTTCGAAAATTTGACACACTAATTGCGAATTTTGAAAGCGAAACTAATAAAAGTGCAATTGTAGCATATCAGATTTCCAAGCTTCTTAAAAGTGCTTTAGATTTTGTACAATCTGCACCCACATCTACGCCAAAGATTTTATTTTGTACTCTGAAACGAATAAATACGTATATCTTTGAAAAATTCAAACTTTCAAAATGTGGCTGAACGGACTGGCAGTTTTACAAGAGAAAACTGTCATCAAAGTGAGCGTATGTGTTAGTAAATGTTTGCCGTTCGTTCTTGACACATTCCCACCTGATGTTTCAAATATGGCTAAATTTGTATTAGAATTATGGGTGAACTAAGCAAACTATACGGATTTAATATATTCATGCATTTAACACTTTACCGCACAATACTGTAATTATTGTCCTGTTCTAAAATTCTAGAAAAAGAAAGCGCCGAAATATATTTTTTAAAATAAATTTGTTGTGCTTGGTTGCATAACTGCCGAGGATATGATTTTCTATATATTCCCTCCCTTGAGAAATTCCTATCTACGCTACTGGTCTCGAGAGTGAAGCGTAATGACTGACTACGTTTTCAGTGGGACTGCAATTGGAATAAGCTTGATTCTAAGCTCTGTGACCAATAAAAAAAAATGTCCATTCATTCCGGACCATGTATCCTATTTTACTGACAGTGGATTCTTATTTTAATTTTTGTTTAAAGAAACCTTGCCCATTCGTACATTTACTCGAAAACATAGATCTGACAAGAGAGAGAGAGAGATGACCCTTAAGAAGGAAACATATTTTTTAAATAATTTAATTAAATCTGAGCCTTTGCTTTTCTCTTAAGGTTAAAGAGTTTTCATTTAAATGAGTAATATATATATATATATATATATTAAATATCTGCTTACAAGCAAACATACTGATGGGGCAGAAAAAGTTTTCCCCTGCGTCGTGATTAGGATTTGAGCATGGAAATTTTGGCAACCCGAGCGCAATTGGTTTGGGAAATATTGATGATACAATAGTCAGATTCTTGTCTGTGGAGAGTGATATAAAAGTGTTGAAATATCATTATACTTTTAAATTGCTGAAAGAAATGGAAAGCAAATACATAGTAATAGGTACTACGTGCTACCTTGAGGAGGGTATATTCTTCATGGCCGCCATATTGAATCTCGATTGATTCTCTTAAATGGGGAGGGTGTCGTGTAATATGTCATTCTGGGCTTGAATTTTACCTGAAAAACTTTTCTGAAGTTGTTTTTGCCGTAAATGTAATATTGTGAGAGAGAAGGGTATGTGGTCCTAGCATGATGCAGTAACCTGAAAACACCTATTTTACCTTGAAATAACAAAGGAAATGAAACCCAAATGCGTACAAATCCATATCGAGAGGGGACTATATACTCAGGAACAATTTGCATGCATTTAGGTTTCATTTCCGTCATTACTTCAAGAAGAAATGGGTATTTCCAGGCTGTTGTATCATTACCCCAATACCCCGTTACATAGTATTATCTCTTACAATATTACATTTGTGGCAAAACTGGCTTCAGAAACTTATTTCCCGTAAAATTCTAGCCCAGAATGACATATTACACGACCCCCTTCCCATTTAAGAAAATCAGTCGAGATTCAATATAGCGAACTTCAAGATGGCGGCCATGAAGAATATACCCCTCCACAAGGTAGCACCTTCCACCCAGTGCCATGTATTTGCTTTCCATTTTTTTCAGCAATTTAAAAGTATACAGGTATTTCAACTCTTTTATATTACTCTCCGCAGACAAGAATCAGACTATTGTATCATCAATATCTCTCAAACCAATTGTGCTCGCATGCTCACATATTTTAACATCCTAATCATGACGTAGGGGGAAAAAATCATAACTTTCCCACTAATATTTATAAATTAGAAATACTCAATGTAAAAATCCCCTGCTGGCCTGTATTTTACCTGGCACAGAGGCTGTCAGGCACAATAGCTGTCACAAAGGCAATGCAAATTAGATATTTTTCGTAAAGACAGTTTTACTTGTATAATATTTGCAACTGTGAAAGCTAGCAAAATAGTATCATTACAATAAAGGATTATGAGAATTATATACTTCTGATATTCGAACTGCAGTACTGGAGGTAGTAACAAAAGGTAAAAGTAAAGCTATCCCCTGTGAGATACGGCGGATGAGGATGTAGAGGTAGCGCCCCACATATTCTCGACCAACGGTACTTAGTGATGTGGGGTGGTAAGTGCCACGCTCTACCGCCTTTACCTTTCCAAGGTACCCAAGTATACTAAGGACACTCTAGTACTCGCTTTGATAGCGCCAGTCATGGGAACACTGTGAGAAAAGTCTACAGCATCCTGGCCGGGATTTGAACCCGGGCTACCCAATTCGTAGATGTGCTACCTCCTGAGCCATGGCGACTCTTTAAGTTATACTGAAGCAAAAAATTAGTTAACTCGGTCTAGAGATTGTTAACTCATAAATTCAGCTGAAAGTATGATTTAATTTATTATTAACTTCCTAAACAAATTTGAGGACTTCTTCGGACGGGACCTCGTTCAAGTGAACACCAAACCTCTGTGTTCAGTATACCCAACTGGATTTGAATCCGGAACTATACTTACAGAAGATGAGTGTGCTAATAATTCCTCCAGCCTTCTTGATGATCCTCTAAGTCAGAAGGAAAAGCAACGGATTAATGGATAATTTAAGATAAAATGAAGATTATAGCTTGAGAGAGTGTTGGCAGTGTGCGCGCCGCATCGTCCCATAAAAGATAGACCCTATTAAAACCAACCACCATTTAATTTCCACGAATAGTGGGAACAAGAGAAAAATAAGCGAAGCCCGAGGGAGATTTAAACAAAGATTAGGCCTGATTTTCATGAAATCTTGCGTTACGTGCTTTACTTGCGATTTGGGTGAATAGCCAATGGAAATACGTGTTACACTTACCTTACAAGAAAACACGCAATAAAAGACGTGTTTCAATTGGGTACTCAGCCAAATCGCAAACAAAGCAAGCTTGAATGAAAATCAGCCCTTAATCAGAAGTTCAGAGTCTTAGTGACTGCACTAAATTTTCAGATACGAAAGTCACTAAATCCAAACCGTATTATCACATTGCATTCACCACTACGATAAGAAACAGTTTTCTCGTTTTGCGCATGTGCAGAAGTGACAACTGTAACTTCATCTCAGCATACGAAAAGTCTCTACGATTTTCCTTGATTTCAATGAAACAACATGAAATACTAAAACTTCTGCGGAACTTTACTGACAAGGGAAGTGTTTAGGTTCGAAGAGGAACTTTTTGACAAGACCTCGTATATATGTTCGTACCCCAATACTGATAATACCTGCAAAGTAATTCGACCGTGTAAGGCTGCGCGTTTGCCGCTAGAGGACGTTAAAAGTTGGAGCAAGAGAAAGACAACGCGAGCAGCCTTACACGGTCGGCTCTCGCAGTTTCCGTTTAAAACGCGCATTTATTACTCAGATTATAAACTTGAATATACGTGACAGTGCTGACAAAAACTGCAAAGCCACTCTACCGTGTAACAAATAGTTTGGCAGATATAGGCCAGTATATGTCTTCACAAATGTAAGTGAGGGTTTTCTACGAAGTGTGTAAAGAGAAGGGAGAATCACAATAATCACACAGTGCAAAAGGTACAGCAGGGCAGCCTTCAGAAGCAGCCCTCCCATGTGCGCGATGTATACCCAGTTTACGGCGCCCATAACAGTAATTTCACGAGTGCCATTTGATATCGCGCACATGAAATGTGCTTTTGAAGGTTGCCCTGATGTGTCTTTTGTCCTGTGTGACTATTGTGATTTTCCCTTCTGTTTTACTCACTTTGTACAAAATTTTCACTTACATTTCTGAAGACATATACTGGACTATCTCTGCCAAACTATTTGTTACACGGTCGAGTGGTTGTGCAGTCTTTGTCAGCACTGTCAGGTATGTTCATTTGTGTATTTTGATTAATAAACGCGTGTTTAAACAGAAACTGCGGGAGCCGATGCAGTGACTCCCAGGGTTGTCTTTCTCTTGATCCAAATTTTAAAGCCCTCTAGCGGACAAGCGCAGAAATACACGGTCGAATTACTCTGCAGGCATTATCAGTATTGAGGTACGAACATACGCCTATACGAAGAATTGTCAAAAAAATTCCGGTTCGAACGGAAACACTTTCCTTGCGAGAGTTTCTAGCAACGTGTACACAATTTTTAACATTGTAGCAAGGTATAAAATCTGTTTGAAATGTACCCATCACAATTTACAAGGTAGTTTAAAAAAATTGAACTGAATTTCCTGTATCATTTGTTTTATAAGGGTGCCATGCATAATTCTTGATGAGCTAAGGGTGCCATGAACCGAGAAAATTTGAGAAGCTCTGGCTTGAGGTATCATGAGATTTTTCTCTACAAATGCCCGAAAAAATCGTAAGAAAACTCAAATCCAAATATAACTCGAACAACTTGTTGATACTAAAGTCGTAAACACGATCGAATTCTTCTGAAGATGTTTAAAATGCTTAAAACAACTTTCACATAGAACATTAAATTATAGTCTAATATAAACGCTCTAGGAATGGACAGTGTAAAGAGTAATGGACACTTGAAGACAAAAGTTGTAAAATAAAGAGTTTCTTAAGGGCGTGAATCATTTCACCCACGTGGGAATTTTATGTATGTGTGATGCTACTGAATATTTCGTTCGTCATTGGTTTCATCTGATATTTCTGACATGACGTTGTAGTTAGTTCCATGGTCTCACCTACTCTTCCATGCATTCTGTTAAGCAAGTGATTAAGGTAAGAACTTTTGTTCTTTATTCGTGAAATTACAATAACGAATATTTTTGTTCTTCTGCACTATTATGTATTATGAAATATCCCTGTTTCAAACTTACAAATCGCCAAACTAGCTATAATTTAGATCTGTTATGCAAAGCAGGGGTGTCCATTACCGGTACAGCAAAGTCAGTTTTTTGTCTAGTTTTGGACACTCACTATTCATTACTGTGTTGAAAATAAAATCCTTGATTGATTGAGTTGTTGTCAACGTCCTAAGCGAGTTGGTGAGCTTCTAAGGACGTGACTTACAGATTTTTGGTCAAGTGGGCTCCGAACCACTCCGTTCAATAGCCCTCAGCGGAAATCGAATTCATGACCACGCACGCAAAAAGCGAGCGCGCTAAACTCTCTGCTATTCTGAGGACGAAATGATCTGTTAGCTGTTTTATTTCGACTTCGGAATCATTATTTACTTTTCAAGACCATAAATTTGCCAGGAAACCATTTGGTCCCAATTTTTTTTCAATAATGGACGCGGGGATCCCCATTAGTTAAATTGCACTATTGGATACTATACATTACACCTGAGAATTTGCATTTGTATCACTACAAGGAACCTATGGCTCAGGCCGGGATAGGATAGATCAAAGGAAGCGGGAATGAGTCGGACAGGTCTAAGTTGAAGTGCCATCAAGACATGACAAAAAAAAAAAAGTGAAAACTTCAGTAAGGATGGTCAACCGCTGTTTTCGAACCCAGGACCTTCGGAATGATTACTCAGTGGAATTCTATGAATCAGATAATCGAAGAACGGCATTAGACATATAATCATGTTTAATACTCATATTCGAAACACCAGCAAAGAATATTTTGAGTTAAACAATATGTCCATTATTGGGTGTCCACTACTGGAACATCCAGGCTTTTCCGTGTCCATCACTGGTACAAAAATTGTTAGACGAAAAACGTCATTTATTCTCAAATAATATACGTTAATGAACGTATGGGTAGAAAACACTACAAGAAACCATGGAGGACGTGTAGCAGCATTCTCATTTGATAAATACAGGGTGAATCAAAATTATGTTACTACTCAAATTGTAGAAACTGCTGCCACGTCATCAAATGTGGTAAATTATTTACATTTGCATGTTTGTCTCAGCCTGTTCGGCATCATGTTTAACGCATAAAACCAACTATTAACAGTAGCATGTAAAGCCCGTACAAACATAATAAATAAATAAATACTTTTCCCATTTGAGTGGTAACATAATTTTGACTCACGCTGTACATTTGAATTGTATTTGAGGTAAACATTATAACGGTGAAAAGTGCGTTTACCCGATAAAAATAATATATATATAAGCCTCCTGCATAGCCTAGTCGGTAGCACGCTGGACTTCAGTGCGAGCAGTTCCGGGTTCGATTCCGGTGGGGGGCTCAAAAATTTCGGTGTTGACCCAGCATCGTGAGGACAACTGGGGAGGTGCTGTGAATTAAAGACAGTGGCGATCACAGTGAAAGCTTCAGTTCTCCTCTCCCAACCCGTCTGGTCAGTGTGGAAGCAGTAGACCAACTCCTCCCTCCGGGGAGAGGCCTCATCCAGTAGTGGATCGAATATAGCTGTGCTCTATTATATATATATATATATATTGGATTCTATGCCTATTGAAACCAAAGTCTTTTCATCTGATTGGCTAGGGATAATAACTAGATAGAATCTCTGTTTGCCAGATTAATTTGCAAATACTGAGTTATATCATTTTAATTGGTCAACACATAGACTGAGTTGTAGCTTAATTTAATGCATGAGTAAACGTTTTGGTGTGTAAACCCTAGGAACACCACTTCTCATTTTCCTTCTTGAGAATGAGGAGAGGCACCAGAAAAAGAAATAGAACCAGGGATAATTAGCAGAACTAATTAAACTTAAAATGTTAGCTAAAAAAAATGGGGTGGATTGTATGTGTGTCCTAATCAGTAATTTGCATGAAAGATGGTTTAATTTTTCTCCTTCATTTCCTTGAAAGAAAAATCTAATTAAGAAAAATTAGTCTCCTCGTTTTAATTTACACGATAAATGAGCAGATTAATAAACAGACTCCTTTCATCCACACTTGCAAGTCAGAAATAAATCGAAAATAGCTAAAAGGAATTTCCAATACTCCTCTCCACTTTTACAACTACAGATTTAGAACCAGCGTGAAAGAAACATCTTTTTCAAGAAAATAATGACATCTAATAGTTTTAATTAACTTATTCTAATAGTGGCTGCACATCAACAACAACAGCAACAAATTTGCCTGTGTTGATCTCACTATTCTGCTCTGTTTCACCCTATACTGCATTCGCGCTAACTTTGCACCATAATTTAGTGCAAGGCTAATTATTTCTTGAGCTCTATGAACCTCAGTGAGTTGAAATTCAGTTCTCTTACAACACTAGCGTACAGGAGACCATAATTTGACTTGAAACATCCAGAAAGCATTCTCATGTCCCAGCTTGCACTGACTTGGGTGCAAAGTTAACGCGAATGAACTATAGTTGTGTTAATTTTCAACATAGCACCGGTTCCAGAGCAGCATATCTAAATTTGGAGAATGTGGTTAAAAATCTGGTAGTCAAAACAAACAAATGGATGTACTTTTTTTTCATTGTTATTACTTATTATATTAACCCACCATTGTGTTCTTTTGTACATGTAAGCGATAGGGTCAGTTCTACAATCGGCGGCTGTTGAGGCCAAGCCAATGAGAGTACGCAAAATGAGACGGCCTCAACTTAGCCCTGGCCAAAAGCTCAGCCGTCGATTGTAGCACTGACCCTTGCAGGGACTAAATGTGCCATCTTAAAAAAGTTTCAACATTACTGACTTGTTTGTTGGGATTTAGTACGCTTCGTGGTCGAAGAGAGAGAGAGAGAGAGAGACCAAATGATATGACGTAACTATACGACACTCCATATATTTGAAGCTACTGCTGTTGCTTCATGTTATTATTGAGGAATTTGTTCTGCAAGATCTCCAATCATGGAGTGCTTTGACTTCATAACCAACCACTAGGAGCTGGGAGAGAGAGTCAACAATGTGTGTTGAAATCAACGCAGAAATATTGACAGACGCCGTGACCGGGACGTGAACCCGATTTTCCAGTTTCCGGTCGGATATGCTATCCATTACACTACCACAGTTAAAATGTATTTCTTTTTTTAGCGTAAAATGTATTTCTTTTTTATTTTCACAAAAGCGTTTCTTTGTGAAAATAAAAATATTATACCTTTTTTTGTAATGTGCCGCTAAGTGGTGAATACAATAGTTCAATCATAGAGATTCTGTTATATTGCAGTATTTTTTTTTTATTATTATTATTTATTTCCTTATCCGAATTACTTCGGTTCCGATTAGTCCCAATAATCGAGGTTCCGTTGGACCAAAACGAACTTCGAGAAACCAAGATAAGATAAGATAAAATGAATTTTATGGGCGGTAACAGCACTATGGCTTACGCCCGTCCCGATACGGAGGAAGCCCCTTATCTTGGTCATGTCAAAATTTAGCTGTTAATTAAAAGAATATAAAAGATGAAGATGTAAAAGTTCTTCACAATCAGCCCACTGGTGTAAATAGCCAGTAAAACAAGGAAGCCTGTAAATGGGGCTTTACAAAAGATAAAACTACACTATAAAATTTAAAGGAAGCCTGTAAATGGGCCTTCACAGGACAAAACAAAACTACACTACAAAACATAACAGCTAAGGAGCATAATCATATAAAATAAACGGAAATCATAAAACTCTCCAAAAACAAGTAAAAGATTACCGTTTAAGTTTAGGTTTATACCTAGGTTTCCCTTTCCTTCCCACGAGATTAAAATCCATATCCATCAGGTGGTCCTGAATCATGTCTGAAGCCAAAGAAGGTGCAGACTCTTCCTCAGCTAAGTGAGCAGACAAAACGTTCGTCAGAGTCTTAATGCTTGTAGGGAGAGGCGAAGTTCGAACTAATTTCGGGACTTTATACGGACTAAAAGTAGTCTTAACCCGTGGAGTTCTAGAGCACTGCACAGGCGTGTGTTGTCCCTGAATCTGCGTCGGCATATTACGAGGAGTCTCCGATTCTTTGGGCGGCTTCGGAAGGTCTTCATGCTCATCAGACTCTGTTTGTGTTGATACATTAACTGTCTGTGTACCAACCGAGACAGTTTTAACTGCGAGTCTGGCTACAACATGTGAAAACGCACCAGAGGGAAGGGTGCGCTGAGACTCTTTTACTCGACGTTTTGCATCGCCAGCAGATATTTTCTCAATCACCATCAGCTCTCTAATGCGTTTTTCTTCTTTAAATACCGGACAGTCACGCGACCAGGCCGTGTGATCACCCTTGCAGTTAACACACTGAGGTTTCAGTGATGTGCAAGGATCCGCACCATGGCTACTGGTACCGCATATTGCACATACAGCAGAGTGACGCGCCTTACACGACGTGCTGGTGTGACCATAATGCTGGCATTTAAAACAGCGGAGCGGACTCGGTATATAAGGACGGACAGGTAAGCAATAGAATGCTG
>JAGDQP010058299.1:0-12584 GCA_022664845.1 Lepisma saccharinum
AACAAATAAAGCAAAATTATGAAATATAATTAAAGTAGAGATTAGCCCGTCACCGGGAAAAAGACGTTCCTTTCTATTGAAAGTGAATGGGCTAACTCGTAGTTGGCTGAAACTACGTACTCAAAGTTAAGAACACCCACTTTAAGATGGAATCTTATTTCAGCCAGGCTTTTGTGTCATGGGACATTCCACCCATCCCCTCCTTGAATAGTTTCTAAAACTTTTTTTGCTATAGAAGCTAAACAACACATCGGAGGAAAGAATAGATGTGATTTTCGGACTCCTCGTTGTTTGTTTAGTAAAATTAATGGGTTACCAAAACCTTCCGTTTTCAGGTGCCACACACTAGTTCTTGCAAACTGAATTTTTTTTCAATCTCAAGAACGAAGAGCAAGAGAAGAAAGCCTGGAATCTCTGACTGGATCCACGAGGAATGTCGTACAAACTAGTAATGAATAAAATATGAACTAAAAATATTACCAATACTATTTAAAAAGATATTGGCGAATACATAAGTAATTGGACCAAAACTACGAACCTGCTATTCATGAAATTATTTCCAGACGACGAGGAAGAAAACAATAAAAGTACAAATAAATTAACCAGAAGCCAAGCAGAAAAATACAAATAAATGATGAAGAAATACGTAAAGACAAGCAAGTCATAGTAAATAACGACGACATAGAGAACACAATTAAAAGTCTGAAAAACGGTAAAGGCACAAACTCTCGCAAAGCAATTTAAGGAATGGATAAAACAGTAAAAGTTTCAGGAAATATGGAAAAGATCAAAATTACTAATACTGATAAAATAATATAAAGATAGAGCTAACCCTAAACCGTATCGACCGATATGGATACTAAATGTGGCCAGTAAAATTTTTGATAAGATAATTGCATGCCAAATTAATGAAAAAAGAACAAATTTAAATGAATGTAAATTACAATCCGGATTCATAAACGGAACATCAACAGAGGATGCCATTAATACAACTTGCAACAAAACAGAAAAACTAATGAATTCCGATATATTATGGGAATCTTTTTGATAAAAAGAAAGCATTCGATAAGGTCTAGTGGCCTATCCTGATGGAGCAATTAAACAAACTGAATATACAGATTAAAATTTGGAAACTAATTAAGAATTTCTTTAAAAATAGAAGCATTGAGGCAGACGCAGAGAACAGCGTTTTGAGTAAAACATCAACAAAATGATGTTCTAAGGGATCGATCCTACTACCGATCTTCAGGGATATGGCCTTCCAGCCGTGCTTAGGAAGATTAAATGAAATGAATAAAGTGGAATATGGTGGGACAAGCGGGCTACCTGGCGGTTGTGCTTAAAGAAAATACCAGAAATGAACTACAAACGAAAGGAAATAATATACTAATAAAAATACTCACGTCATGGTGGGATGATAATAAACTCCAGATAGCAGCAGAAAATCCAAATAGAAATTCTGCTATCTAATAAACTTCATATAACTATTAAAAGAGAAGAAAACTAAAGATATTTAGGAATCTTATTGGATGAAAAATTAAACTTCAGACACAATGTAACTAACGGTAAAAATAAAACGATTAAATTAACGCATAAACTGATAAACATTGCGAATCATGATTTAAAAATCCCTATAAAACAAATAAAAACATACCTCGTCGTGATAATAAGATCCATAATGGGGTATGGCGGAAGTGTCTTGTGCCACAGAATGAGTGATGTCAGACGGAAAGAGATGGTGGGCAGAGCACAACGCCAAATACTTTTGCGAATGATGAGAGTATATAGAACAACTCCAGTGGATAGCACTAAACATTTCAGCAGCCACTGCCCCAGAAACTTGCTGTCTTGTAGTGCTTTATAACAAAAATAAACTTATGCAAATTCTGAAAACGAATGTAAACCCTAAACAAGAAATAACTGACGTAATTGACATGACAGCAGCTTTGGAACAATAACGATAAGACGACAAGATTCTGTTCCTTTTTCCCAAGCGTGACTGAGAAGCTGGAAATCGGAGAAAAAAAAATAGGAGGACTACTCCACTTCCTAACGGACCATGGGCCATATAGGAACAAATTTAGGAACTTCAATCTGGTGAAGTCTGTGCCATCACTACGTTGTAGTGCATATATGCTAAGATGCAAATAAACAGAAGAAATAGTCAAGGATGAAGGAAAAACCCTTTAGGCTAGAGAAGTCAAAGATATTCTGCGAAATCCAGAACATGTGACTGTCCTCCGGGATCTTGCAAATAATATTTCAGTTTATCACCGAAAGAAGTTCGTCCTAGTGCGCAGGCAATGCCTAAAAACCTAAGACAAAGTAATCTAAAATGATAATTAGAAGTAATATAAACTTTAAAGACAATTAATAAAACTAAACAAACAAAAATAACAATCAAGCGTCCAATCAGGTAACTGCAATTAATCGAAATCGTAAATTGGCAATCGGAAACGTAAACCAGAAATAGGTGATTAAATCCAACCAAAAACACTAAAATATAAACAAAATAAAGAGAAATACTAATTGATAAAGTATGAAAGAAGAATGAATGAAGGAAGAGGAAACCAGTGGTACGAAAGAAGAATAAATGAAGGGAGAGGAAACCAGTGGTCAACTTTCTGTGGAGTGCCATGTTGTTGGTACCGCAGCAAGAGGAGGACATTCGTAAAATACCCTATGTTAACCTATTATTCTATTTGTGTGATGTGTGGTTATGGTAAACATTAGCATGCACGACAACAATAATCAACAATATAATACCGTTGTTTCGGAATCCAAAGCAATGTCACGAACGAAAGTGAATATAACTCTCTTGACTGTAGTGTGGTGTGTGTGGAAGGAATGAACAAATAGACAAGGAGCAGATGCTGCGGACAAAAATAAGTCACCTGTGCATAACTAAACTCTAGTTAACAAAACGTTTGTATGCAGAAACCACTACCGGAATGAGCACTTTTCTTTGTGATGTCCTGTGTTGTCTGTGCTGTATAAGTGTTATATGCTATATGTGTTTTCTATAAATAAATAAATCTTAACAACAACTTGAATCCCCCTTCCTAGCATGTTCCGACAGGAGGAACCAAAGACCAAGTGAACATTCTGGTTGCCTGGTCAAAAGCATAACCCACACCACCGTATGTTCAAAGCAAGGGATCTAACAAGGAAGGGTCAGGGTTCTTAAACACACAAATCCTATTCACACTAAATACATCGCAAGCAACATAACGAGATATGTAGATTACCAAAATTTAAGGTGTCATGGTCCAAGAGGACGGGAGCTAGGGGCTACGGAACTTCGAATGTCACAAAAATGTATATAAAGGCAGTAGTGAGGTTTTAATGGAATATCTTGAAAACGGGAAAAGTAATCAAAATAAAACTTGCACATCATATAACTGACCACAAGTAGTAACAAAAACCATAAGCAGTGGGTGTTGCCATCTGGGAAGCAGTGTTTCCAACGCAGAACAATGTTACAATTGTTTAAATAGCATTATATACCAATTAATGCACAGTGGAAAAGTACTGGCAATAGAAAAGAAAATAGTACAAGTTGGTTGCACAGTGTTGCAAACTATGGAAGATATATCACACCAACACGAAGATTGCAACACTATGGTACTATCGTTCACAATGTTATTTTGTTACTAGTGCCTCTTAATTATCTTACTTGATACGTGGTTCCATTCAGTAGTGACAATGCTTTCACTATTCCCCAACCCTCGATAGTATACGTGCTGATTTTCGTTTTTACTGTTATTCCAGATACCAGCATATTGGCCTGTGCCTCCACATATATTTTCTACGCCGAAAAATCTCAGCTCATATATATTCCATAGTTTGCAACACTGTGCAACCAACTTGTACTATTTTCTTTTCTATTGCCAGCACATTTTCACTGTGCATTAATTGGGATATAATGCTATTTAAAAAATTGTAACTGTTCTGCGTTGGCAACACTGCTTCCTAGATAGCAATACTGCTTATGGTTTTTGTTACTACTTGTGGTAAGTTTATTTTGATTAATTTTCCCGTGTTCAAGATATTCCATTAAAACCTCACTACTGCCTTTATATACATTTTTGTGACATACGAAGTTGCGGAGTCCCTAGCTCTCCTCCCCATGGACCATGGCACCTTAAATTTTGGTAATCTACATATCTCGTTATGTTGCTTGCGATGTATTAAGTATGAATAGGATTTGTGTGTTTGAGAATCGTGACCCTTCCTTGTAAGCTTCTCGGAGTGAGGAATTCCGGCAATCCGAAGATCTAATTACAGCCTCTCCTGGATTGAGGAAAACGAACAATTGCCCGTGATGCACGACTTAATCGAAACAAATAATGTTAAGAGACAGGGGTGGAAAATGGGTACTAAATGTAAAAAATGTAGTCGCTTCCGCTGTAATGAGGGCACCTATCAGCCAATTTCCATTGGTGGATGGACGGTGGATGTCAGTCAGTCGCTTCCTATCAGTCGGTGGACCAAGAGCGCATATCCGTCAGTCGCTTCTGCTGGAACGACGGCTGTTAACCATGAATATCCGCCGATGGAGAAACGGCGAATATCCAACACGTCGGCTGTCTGATAATGTTATAAAAGTGCAACCTGGGTTATGGAGTAGAGGAAACCAGATATAAAATTGTCATCCTGAAAGATCCACATGTGTTATCAACAGCGTTTCTCCACAAGAATGGAGAGCGGATTATGTTGACAATTCCAGATGCGGTGTACACAATTTCTTTATAAGGTAACACAATATTCCGACCAACCCTTGGGACTTCCTGCAACTAGTCGACGAGGTTTTCGAAAGAAGGCAAGGAAAACTTTAATTTGAATGAAATCTACAAGGAATTCGTAAGGGTACAAGGTAGGGTGGTCATCCACTCTAAGGAGCCATGGCTACACAACTAAGTGCATACAAGGTTTCCAAGCTAAAGTGAAGCTCGAACCATGTTCTGAGCCGCAAATGAATGCACAGGGTTCTAGAATGTTCGGCGCTGAACTGATAAAACTGCTAGAAGATAAAAAAATAGACATCATGTGTATCCATTAGCCTTATGCTTTTAAGAACAAAATCAATGAAATATGTATTACAGCTCAAGTGGATGCTTTGGGAGAAAATCTTAAGTGGCTATAGCAAACTTAAACAGGAGCCTGCACGTGTTCTAACGCGTGCTCATCATGGACATGTGGATGGCATGCGTAGAGCTGCTAACAAGAGAAGCAAGATTCATAACAAAGAAGGACTCGTGCCGTAGCGTGTGTTTTAGGCAAGAAAAATTTCCCTTAAATTCGAAAGTTGCTGCCATGATTATACTATTGAAGTGTGAGGATAAAAAGAGGAACCTGGTCAAATCGTATAAGCCGATTTGCCTATTGACTTTAATCGAAAAGCTATTGGAGAAATCGATAATATCAAAGATTAAAAAAAGAAGAGAAGGAAAGATGAACAGAAACAAATTTGTATTTAGAAAAGACGAGAGCACGGGCAAGCAATAAATCATCTCACCGAAAATAGAAAGAACAGAGATGGAAAATAATTGCGTAATAGAGATTTTTGTTGATATAGACGGTACATTCGACAATATGTGGTGGCCGTAGCCCAGTCAATAAAGACAAAAAAAGTGCGAATGTCGTAACAAATTAGGGGAAAGCTGAATTTCGGCAGGTGTGTAGGACATGTGGTAGGGATCACAAAACAACAAAGTCCCGACCTCTCCCCTGCTTGCTTTCCCCCACCCCCCTCAAACATTGCAATGACAGTACTTCATTCAAACGCTTGCAGCGTCCAAACCAATAAGGTTATTGACTTGATTCTTTTTTTTATTTTCTTCCTTAGACAATAATCTAAAAATAATGTTCAGTGCATATTTTATGTTTATCGTATAGTTTTGTCACAAACGTAAAAAAGGTAACAAAATAGACATAAATTTATAATGAAAGGAAATATAAATTATTGCTAACTTTTTATCGTTATGTTATTTGCAAAATTTCTTCGAATGAACTTACAGATAACTTAAACACTTTTAAAATGATATGCAATAAGTCTCACCTTTAATAAATGCTGCTCCGTAGATGGCTGATAAACTAGGCACGCCATGATGCATGTGACGGCAACAGTAGGGAAGAGGCTTCATGAAAGTCAGTTCACAGTTGAAACATTATTTGGTTGACGGTGACGTTAATAACTACAAACTCACTTCAAATATTAAAAGTTAAACTGATAATGTACAATATGAACGAATAATAATTTACCATAAAACACTATTAATAACTCACTTAACTGCATATTACACATAACACAGTAATTTCATTCATCTTCAGGCCCCTCTGGATCGTCTGTAGAAATATTGGTACAATAGACTCCATTGCAAGTCCCACACATTGATGTGCAATCAAACCCAACTCTTCGACAACTGCATGCATTAACACATGGCGTCTTGCAGTTACAAGAAATCAATAAAAGTAGCTCATCTGGTGCAGGAGGATTTGTCATTGGTACTGGCCTCAACTTGTTGGTTTCTTGATATTCCCAACCCCACTCTTCCACTGGGAGTTTGTTACCTAACCATGTTTGAATTTGATGGTAGACCCTCAATACATGTTGTCTTGCAGCGTTTGAGGTTGGTGGAAGCTTGGCCAAGTCAAAATTAGATTTCAATGATAATTTTGCATTTAGCCTCTGCAATTGAAAGTACCTTGCTTCATCAAGATTGTTATATTGTGATAAATTGTACAGCTCAAAATGAAACGTTCTCCATTTTCTGAAGGAACTTCTTTTGACATATTGGGTTTAATAAACCACTCAGCTTGGGACCTCGCGCCGAATGATGCTCTTATTTGACTGCCTTCATTTTTCCTATCCCGTAAAATGCAGAAGTCGTGTCGCATTCTATGATAGGATGGGCAAATAAGAGATGAGTCCGCTGATCAGAGTACTTTTGAACAAGCAAATCAACAGAATAAACTGTACCCACTGATTCCAAAGGCAAAGGTTTCCAGAAAAATAGTTTCCCGTCAGTCTCAGGAGCTAGTGCCGCAAGCAGTACCAACAGATCAGTATCAGTACCTACTACAACAGTTATATCATTATTCTCTAAATATTTTATTGCTTGCTCGATAATGAGAGTATCAGCGTCTTCTTCTGCCGAGACTGCATTTATATCAGCGGCAATGCACATTGTTTTGAAAGCCTCGATCAACTTTTTTTTATTTTGTGAATTTGCCAAAAACGCCGCTTGCGGTGTTGTGCAAACATTAATTTCATCTAATACAAATGTATGTGACGAAATTTTAGATGCTCTCCTAAGTTGCTCTTGTTGTTTCGTGGTTGGTGAGGTGGGATACCCGTCGAATACTACTGTCACATTCTTTCCATATCTTCGGATTATACAACTTATATAATTTGCTACTATTTCCTTGAAAGTACTGGTTTTTTTTTTTTTTTCAAACAACTGCATGTAATAGATATCCGCCATCTATCGCAAAAGCAGTGTCATTGGTTTCGAATCTTTTTTCAACAATTCACCTTCAAATGCTTTCATCAATGATGCTTTCGTGCCTTTCCGTAAGGAATTCTTCTCAAACAATGATGGTGGGTGTGATGCCAATTCAAACTTGAAATATGATTTAAGTTTCATAGGGCTGTCACAAATGCATATAATCCTGTTAAATATTTGCTGTGTATTAATGACAACGTCTTGAGACCTTACTTTGATAGCCTTATAATTTGCCTGTGTCTTAACCATGTCTTTTCTGTGAAACTTGATATCATCAAGAGATTTCCCTGCCATCTTTTCCATTGCTGCCATTCCGACTTCATATGCTCTGTCACAGTTAACAGTAGAATCGGCCACAAAACCCGTAGACAGGCTGAATACTTCTTGTGTGTTACAAGCAAAAGGACTGTGCTGGCTTATTCAATCCCTAAATTTAGACAAGTCACATTTGTTTCTAGCTTGACGGCTGTCCCTCAACTCCACATGTTGCTCATGCGTATGATAATCCAGTCCAATGAACTTTCGAAAGGCCTCACTGATTACAAAAAATGCTGGAGTTCCCAGCACCCACTTACTCAAAGTACTCTCAGTAATCCCTCTTCCGTGGGTAAGATCTCCTGTTGATTTCATAGACTTCATTAATGATTGCTCAATACACATGTCAGTCCAAACTCCAGACCAAAACTTGTCACTCCTTCTAACAGTAAAAAACCCTTTCTTCGTAAATAACTCGTACTCTTTTTTAGAAACTTAACATTTCAAGTTACGCATTTGTTGGGCATACAAATGGGCAGATTTAGCACAAGGGAGATGACCTGCCGCATGAAAATAGGGAAGCATATCTACGGTTGTCTCTAAATGCAAATCCCAGTTTCCCGTTCTTTCTGCTAAAATAAACTTTACCATTAAGTCAATTAGTTCTAGTAAATTGAGCCACAATTTTGATGTTCTGCTCACAGACTTCATGCTGTTAACGTGGTTTGTCAATTTTATGATAGACAATTGAACTACTTCCTCCGCTTCCTGCGCACTCGCAGTTGCCTGAGATATTTCATTGTTTGTAAGTTTGTCATATATTTGCTGCATATCATGAGAAAATATTTCATCTTGTATTTCTTCCATCACTTTCTCAACGATAGCAACACCTGTTAAGATATATGCCCTAACCGCTCTAGCAAAAGCATGACCACTCAGCATATGTTTTACTGTAGACTTTCCATAGACAGTCTCCCATAGTGACTCTATTCCACTTTCTTCCATGATTCGACCAATACATCCTAGGTACGACATTAGTAAATGAAAACGTCCCAACCTTACAATAATTTTTGATAAATCAGATGAGTCTTCAGCACCAGATACCATTTCCATTGCCTTTAGAAAAAGGGGTTGATCAAAGGTTACAATGCATGTTTGATTAATTTTTCTACATTGCGCGGAAGCAAAACACAAAGCTGTGTACACGGATGATGCATTGTTTCGGTCAGTGTCAATAAATGGAATTGCCATAACATAAGTCGTTTCGAAACTTGCTTCGTTGCTTGTTGATACTTGCATAAAGCCGTTCCAACCTGGTTGGGAGTTAACTCCACTAATCCATAAGAGATTTAATGGATGGATGATAGATGATGTGTTTACACTGGTTTTTCTTAAGGCTATTATATCAGTCAAATCATCTATTATAATATTTTTTAGCCCACTCTGTTTCCGTTTTACATATGAAAGTTTCCGTATTCCCCCTGAAACATGGAACGATCCGTCTACTAACCTAGGCACTTCGGTTGTTACAGACATATTTGCAGATGGAGTTATACATGGTATTCCTCCCATAGCGTGGAATGTATTAAAACCATCCAAAGTCCTCACGTTCACATCAGCATTATCAAATACAAACTGGGTAAAGGCGTCACATTGTATAACTGGGGGACCTGCACTAATTAAGGATCTTAAGTATCTATCACTTTCGTAATATGAGGAACAAACTCCTAATGCGACAGTAGTTCGATCAAGTGTTTCGATCCTTAAAACCTATTCAAATACAGGGACAAACAAGTCTGTATTGGAGACAAGAATGACTTGGGCCTTACAGCAGAAATTACTGCATGGTTGATAACAGCACGTTTTCTACGAATGTCAGGGCTCTCGTTTTCAGATCTTTTTTTTTCGATACTGTAGAAGTGAATAGTTTCAAGGTTTCCGGAATTAAATGATCTGAACCAGATCTAATATCCTCTTCATTTGGATATTGTTCACAATCATACTTCATTTTCTGGACGTCTTCCCTGAAGATTTGTGCGGTTCGTACTATCCTTTTACATTCATCTTCGTCAGTTTTTTTCTCTATTTTTATACCATAAGTCAAGAAAGATATGACTAGCATGTGACATACATAAAACATTTTTTCTTCCCGATACATTGTGCACTACCAACCGATCTTGAAAATAATCACACAATTTAGATTTTAGATAATAATCTGTGTAATTAATATCAGCGCCACTTATGTCAATTACAATGTCTCGCAGCTCTTTTATTGAAAGCTGGCATTCATTGTTGTTTTCAAGATAATTACACAGTAAATTGAATTGTTCTAAAGAATCAGCTGATTGTGGTCGCCCTACATTTTTTCCACTTGCCTTAACTTTACAAAACTCTTTATAACAATCACCATGATAGCGCGCTTCAGCGGCGACTAAATCAATAACATCTAACAGTCTAGCCTTAACTTTACCACTCCATTCATCGTCCCTATTATCACAAGCCCTAAGTATTGAATTCTAAGGTCATTACGTGATGTATTTGCCTACGATATTTTAGCGGGTATTTCGGGTCATAATCAACTTTTTCCCCACATAACACACAATCACGCTTAAAATTAAATTTATTTTCTAATTCCCTTAAACAATGCTGTGGCGTAGTAGCCTGTTGTAGAGACTGTATAGCGGATTTAATATTGCTGGGCCTAGTATATTGTTTCCTGCATTCATTATGAACTTTTATAATATTTACATTACGTAATGCTAGATGGATACTATCCTTCCTTTCAATACTGGTTCTTATGATAGTTTGTAATCCTTTAGTTACAGTCACTGCACTATCTTCAAATTCTTTTTTACAAAACATACATATTCTGGTAAATTCAGTCATTATTAAATATACTGAAATTAAATTTTTTAGTAATACAATCCGTCAATACTTACATCACGATCAGATACTAACTTCATCATTTTCACTTGCCACCTATTCATTCATTCACAAGATCGACACAACAACTGTAAATACGCTCTAGACACAATGACCGTTAATACGAATCGCCGATCAACTGCATACTGACGGGTATAATATTCCCTTCTCAGACGCAAACTTACACAAACACGTTGAAACATGAGTAATACTGAGTGACCGCCAACAATTCCCGCCCGCCAGCCACACTCTAACCCGCGCGCCGTTTCAGTGCTTACAATTGTTGACTTTTCGGCTTATCATTTATTAAAAGTATATACTGTTATACATCATTTTAAAGGTTTTTAAGTTATCTGTAAGTTAATTCGAAGAAATTTTGCAAATAACATAACGATAAAAAGTTAGCAATAATTTATATTTCCTTCCATTATAAATTTATGTCTATTTTGTTACCTTTTTTACGTTTGTGACAAAACTATACGATAAATATAAAATATGCACTGAACATTATTTTTAGATTATTGTCTAAGGAAGAAAACAAAAAAAGAATCAAGTCAATAACCTTATTGGTTTGGACGCTGCAAGCATTTGAATGAAGTACTGTCATTGCAATGTTTGAGGGGGGGTGGAAGCAAGCGGGAGAGGGGTCGGGACTTTCTTGTTTTCTGATCCCTACCATATGTCCAACACACCTGCCAAAATTCAGCTTTCCTCTAATCTGTTACGACATCAAACCTCTATTTACTGGGCTACCGGGACTAATGAATAATTTAACGAAACTCGGTACGTCAAAATATCTATGGAATATAATAAAAAAATATTGTAAAGACAGGAAAATTCTCATGAATTTCCAGATGACAAAATAGAAAAAACAGCAACAAATGGATGTCCGCAGGGATCCATTTCAGGACGTACATTTTGAGATATTATATTTGATCCATGTGTGGATAAATTATTAAATATCAGGGAAGTATCTGATGTTAGAGCTCATTCTGATGATTTGGTGGTGTTTCTTGGAAGCAATTCGAGAAGGATCCTGGAAAAGAACATGAATACGGTATTTGATGAATTAAAACAATAGTGTGAAACAAATAAAATGATCATTTCAACAACTAAAACCATATATATCTTCTTAAAAGGCTCACTGAACAAATATATCGCAGTAAAGTTTGATAAGAGTATAGTAGATATCGGGGTACTTTCACTGAATTTCAAGATGGCGGCCGTGATGACGTCATGAGCCGGGTAGGTTGGTTGTTTGTGTTGCTGTAAGACATGGTGACGTCAGCAGAGGTGCTTGTCCAAGGCTATGAGTTGAATGTGGGTGGTAAAAGGTATTACGCAATCGTTTCTGCAAGAAACACTGAATTCCAAGATGGCCGCCATGGAGCGTCGTAGTCCAGTGGTTGATGGCTGCTGACGTCAGCGAGGGTGAATGAACAAGGCTATGAGTGAAATGGGAAAAAGTATTACGCAATCGTTATTGCAGAAAACACTGAATTTTTAAGATGGCCAGCATGGAAGTTCAGTGTTTTCGCAAGTGGTATGTGGTGACGTCAGCAGTGCTGATTGTTTAAGATTGTGGGGAAATTTGGAAGGATTGCATAATGCTTTATTAGAAGAAACACTGAAAAGTAAGATTGCGTCATCATAGTTGGTGATGAAGTGGAAATTCCGATTTCATAACAGCAAAGTCCAGTTTGAACAAGATCCTAGGTGACGCCAGCAGGGGTGATTGTACAAGGCTATGACGACAGTTGGGGAAAAGGTAATACACTGAATTTTAAGATGGCGCATGGAAAGGTCATTCCTCTACAAGATGAGGAAAGAAGAACGAAACAGGGTTGCTAATCAAATGCATGGAAATAAAGGAGCAAGACAGGGTTGCTAACCAAATGC